>JADRCO010000839.1:0-25745 GCA_021464525.1 Rhizophagus sp. LPA8_4_AMF
TTTGATATATCAAACATATCAAACATTTCGAACATTGATCTTCCCATTATGAGACGTTGATCATCTAACGGTAATACTAATCGTCCCGGTAATTACCATTGATCAACGGTTATATCACATGATTTCCGTCACATAATTTTTTTATCGTAACAATAAGTATTTTGCTGGAGTAAACCTATCAATTTTTAGAGCTTGTAAAAATGGTAAAGATAAGTTTTTCAAACAATTCCATTCTATACCATAAAAATCGCCATTTAATTCCAAACTTATTAAATTAAATTGTGATAGGAAATTGGTGCTATTAGGTGGTTTAGTTAAATTGAAACTTTGTATTGTTCTTGAATGTTTTTTTAATGATAATTCAAGAGCTTCATTAAATTCTTCGTCATGCATTCCATTAGAATAACTTGTTAAAAGTTGAACTTTAAATAGTCTGTTAAGTTCAATTAAACTAGTGAATCCATGATTGTTGCCTTTCTTATTAATACAAAGTTTCAATTCTTTAATCGATTTACACATCCCTATTAATCCAGATAGAATACTCTTATCTAAACTAGTGTTGCAACTGAGAAATTCTATTTCTGATAAGCAAGACTTAAATCCAGGGAAAAGATGTATTGGTTGTTTAAAGTCTTGAGGTATATAAAGATGTGTAAATTTTGTACCTTCATTAATAAAAAGTTGAAGAATTTCATTGTAAATAATAACCATTCCAGAACGCCTAACTAACCCATTGATTCTATCTAAATTTAAATGCTTACAAAAACTAATATAATTAAATAAAGGCTTCTTATATGAATCAAGTGAAAAACAAATGCCTTTATTTTTCAAATTATTTCTTGATTCATCTGATAAATGTAAAATAAATAAATTTAGAAGAAATTTCTCATCTGCCACCTTTAAATCATTCCAAGGATTTCTCCATAAAATTGAAATAGCAATCTCACACCAAACTTTATTAACCAAGAGGCAAGAAAGAAGAGAAGTTCTATCATGATGCAACTCTTGAATAATAAGGTAAAGGAGGTCAAAAATAAATTTGGAGGACATTATTATTTTGATAAAAAGTTTATATTTAAGATTAATTAATTAAGGTGTGAGATTGATTTTTATGGCAGAAAAATGCGTTCAAAGGATATTTATATACTTTACAGTCTAACTAGGAAACGGAAATTGTTATAAGCCTGAATTGTTGCTTAGATGTTTTGTTTGATTGTTGTACATCGCCACGTACCCGACGGATGGCAATAGAAAGTCACACAAGCTACAAGATTAAGATATTATTGGTAGTCTGTGAATCATGCAATAATTATCAGAAATTATGTAACGCCACTTCTACAAGGTATTTCATAGCTATGTTATTATAAAATCATATACTATATGATATTATTAATAAAACTATTTTAAATATGGTTACAAAGGTGATAATAATAATCTCTTTATTCATACTTTTAAATTAATAAAACTCAAACATCACTGGTACACAAAAATATTAGGGAAATTGCAATTAGACTTAATTACTTTAGACGAATAAAAAAAAAAACAACTTCAAAGATATTATACAGAATCTATTAATATATTTTTTTATTTCAGTTTATATCAATCATAATCTGAGTGAAATCAGATGATAATCAATACTACAGATGAAATTCTGAAAGAAATTATTTATAATAATTTTCCTCTACAATAAAATCACCCGGAGTGTGAAAATAAATCTTAAAATAAATGAATAGATATTTCTTTTTAAAGTAAAAAGCCATTTTTATAAAAGAAGAGAAAGAAAATTTCTCATTTGGAAGGTTATAACATATGCCCTTATATTTATTTAATCGTTGATTATTCCTTTTTTATCCCACGGTTCCTAGTTAAAATTTGTGAATATTTTTCTTGATATTCTCACGGGTGGTAAAAAGTCTATCAATATCATTGGAATAAAAAGTCTAACATTATTAGTCAAAATAAGTACATTAAAGGGCTTTTCGGTACGGATACCGTGATGTAAACCAGTTATTTCACGGAGTCACTGGAATATCATGATTTTCACGACGCGGCCGAAAATCATTGATATCCACAGTTCCCCGTGAAATAACTATTACTTATTAGACCTTAATCACATAGATTTATCTTATTTGGCATTACAAATTTGCAAAGAATGTAATAATTACCAATAAACACAATAAACATGTTAGCTTTTCATACATACCATGTGAAAATTAGTATATATTATAAGAAACAATATATTATAAATATAGAAAATCATACTATATTGTACGTTATAAAGGATTAATTGATCATTAAACGAAACTCCTAGATAAAGAAATTTTGAAGATTCTGCTGGATATATAATTTTTAATATAATAAAGTAAAAGCTTCCAAATAACTATTAAAAGCAAAAGGCAAAATATTACTGCTGTAATAATAATCCATTAAAAAGCATAAAACAATAAATATAATAACCTTTTAACAATAAAGAAAAAAATCTATAATAATTACATTAATTCGTATTAAAAACTAATTCAAAAACTTGTATTTTGTGATTCTTAATATATACAGCAAATAAAATTAATTTAATTTAGAGCCATTCCAAATCTTCATTATACAAATAATTGGAAAATTTCTTAATTGTCCCTTCTACTTTATAATTTTCTATTAAATTTTCGTTTTCTTCACTAAATAGATTGATGTTCCTAATCTATAAGCTGTGGTGCCTAGTGCCATAGATAGGATGATCGGGACATTTAACATTCCAATTATCAAAAAATAGTTTAAGCAATCAATATAAGTTGAATAATTAAATTTAAACTTGAAAAACTAATTTCTAATATTACATACCGGAAATTTCAATAATAACTTTATAATTCTAAATAATTTGATATTTTTATCCATCTCGGGTCGTGATGATAATGAAATCAAGGCTGATCTGTATAATTGATTTATATCACAGAGACTAACGTCCCGTATAAAATTTTAAACTACTGATAGGCTGTTTTAGCTCGTCCTTTTAAATAAATATCACCCATAAAAATATCAATAAGATCCCGGACGACTATCTATTAGGAAATATGATATAAAATTAAATAAAGACTCTTTTATGAATTCATTGTGAATCAAATACCTTGACTCTTTATATGATTTGTGAATAATTACATCTGGTAGAAATTTCCTTTTGAGTAATTAATAATTTCAAGGATTTCTCCACATAATAGTAATCTCACACCAAATTTATTAACTAAATGGCAATAATGAAGAGTATTTTTATTATTATGCAAATCTTATTTAGTAATAAAAGATAATAATAAATGTTCAAATTAAACAGAAATTTGCTTTATTTTTTATTTTTAAAGTGCATATAATTATTAATAATAAAATAAATCATAATAACGTACAGTACCGTAATTTTCCGCAAAATTTGACTGCAAGCCTCAGTAAATTTGCGGCTTATGGCAAAGATCCGCTGATACACCTTCAATAATGCAGAAAGCCACAAAAAAAATCTAATCAGAAATTTAGTTAAAACTTTGTTAAAGACTAAAAATATAAAGAAAAAATTTTACAGTAAAGTAATTCATTTTTGCATTGATCAATTATCTTCTTAAAAATCATGTAAACTCTAGTTTACATTTAAACCATTGTTGGTAATTTTCCATTGATCATATTACATTAATTATAATGCAGTAATATTTAAAAGATAATTATATTTACTACAACGTATAAAATACAAAATAACAGAGAAATATTAAAGAAATATTTGTGGCTAAATTTTCTTTGTGGCTTATTGCATTATGATCAAGAATTGCGTAGTTAACCGCAAATCCGATCAGAAAATCAGTCTGTGCAACGTGAATATGTTGCAAATTTGGACTCATTAAATTTATTTGATATTCAGAGGGTTCCATGTAAAGATGGTCAATGGTCCTAAAGACTATAGTCCTCTCCGATCCTACGTGGCAAAAAGACCGGACCACATAGGACGCAGTCTCTTATGGTCGGTCCTTACCGATCACGTGATAAATCAACCTGACCGCAGTCTTTTTAGTATCGTAGTCTACCGACCAACATATACTATAAATAATGTTATAATGTTAAAACAATGAATGCTAAAAAATATTTTTAAGAAAGACCTACTAAATAGAGGGCTCAAACCGTAAAAAGAAATAAAAGGAAATATTGTTGACCGATGGTCTCAGTCTCTGGTTCAGTCATGCTGCGCCACAAATGAGTAAAGGCCCGCAGTCGGCTTAAAGGACCGGACCGAGTAGGACCGTTTCATCATTGTCTTTTAGTTAATGAAACTTTGTGAGATATTATTATTACGTAAATGGTGAATTTTCTAAACGGGGAGATCACTATTAGGTTTAATCATCGTGGTAATTTACGAATAATAAAGGATCAATTTGTAGTTGGAGATTATTAATTATTTTATAATTTCTTCTCAGTAAAAGTTAAGTTTTTTTATAAAAAATGTAAGACAAAATTATATGACAAATTTAATAATATTTATAATAAACATGCAATATTTTTATAAATTTGGCATAAACTTAGCGATGTTTTACTTATTGCTTTTTCATTGTTGTTTTACTATATATAAAATACATTTATTAAAATTTGTAAAATTATTACTAACATTTTAATATGGTAGTTACTGTATTTCTTTTTTTGTATTGTTTAGTCATTTCGGTTTTCGTAACTTTCGTCCGGCACTTCCTCCATTGGTGAAATTTTGGTGCCATGGTTAAAGGAGGAAACAGTAACTTTTTCTTAATGCCAAGTCACTTCTGTATTTGCTTCTCGGTGTTTCTTATACGTCCTTTTTTAGCTTTAGCAGCTTTTTCCATCATTAGCATTTGTTCTTGAGACGTAATCTTTCTTTCTTTTGTTCGGCAGATAAGGGACTTTAACCATATGTTTTGTTTAATATTGTTTCTGTTTAGGCAGCATATCTAAATTTTTAAAAACTCTCAATATGTAAAACACAGTAATAAAATATTACTTAATATATATATATATATAAGAAAGTGATTTATTTTAATAAAAAATTTACAGTACATATATCGCGATTGACGCGTATTAAAGTTTATTAAATTATGTAAATCACGTTTTACATTTTTAGTACTTGAATTTATTTATTAGTTCTTTTATTTTTCTTCCACTAATTTGTTTTTCAAATTGATCAAAATTGGATAAACAAGAATTTCCTGAATATGGTACAAATAGTTCAGTTAGTAAATTATTTTTGTCAATATAATTATCTTTTTAAATTAATTATAATTTTCTAACAACGCGAAAAATTTGAATAATTACTAATTATAGATTTAATACTAAAATCTATAAATTTCATGTTGAATTTAAAAATAATGTACAATTTAATAAATCTTACAATAATTGCACATTTGAATTTTACAAATAAATAAAATTTGATATAAACTATACAAATACCAAAAGAACTAAATGAAAATTGTATGATTTTCATACAATGATTTTTACTGGACTTTTTAAATAATAAATTTTTATTAAGTAAACAGCGCATCGTTTCAGATTGTGAAAAAATCTCAACAAGAATTTTTATTTTAATTAAACTAAATTATTTCATTGTCGTGAATGATACATTCAATGGATTCATTTCATTTATTATATATTTAGCATTTCCAAATAAAATTGATCTCATAAATATTCAATTATTTAAATAAGTAAAAACAGTAAAAACAACGAGTCATATGGTCATAATTCTAAGTCAAATATTAGGTTACTGATAAATTCTCTTAATGTGCGACAATGTGTAGGCATCGGAAAATTCATTATCCCTGATAATTCCAATAAACTTCAATTATCCCCAAAAATGGATTACAGGATCAGGGATCTTTGAAACCAGGAGTAACCGAATTTATTTCAAATTTCTGTATCATATTTCTATGGATATGCAAAATTATTCTTCTCCTATTTGGTAAATTAAATTGGCCGAATGATGTCGCTATTGATTGTCCAATCATACATTTATTTGAATGAGATATTTGTACTATCTCACGATATTAAGTTTATAAATTAATGATTGTTTATTAAACAAAATATTTCTTTTAAATGCAAATTTAATTGGTATAAGTTTGTAAGATTGTTGCAACGAAAATTACAACATCTGAAAATTCTCTTAATGCGCCGACTATGTGTAGGTATCGGAAAATCTATTATCCTGATAATTCCAATAAACTTTATCCCCAAAAATGGATTACAGGATCGGGAATCTTTACCATATTTCTATAGTTGATACGCAAAATTATTCTTCCCCTATTTGATAAATTAAATTAGCCGAATGATGTCGCTATTGATTGTCCAATCATACATTTATTTGAATGAGATATTTGTACTATCTCATGATATTAAGTTTAACAAAATATTTCTTTCAAATGCAAATTTAATTGGTATAAGTTTGTAAGATTGTTACACGAACTACAATCAAATTACATCATCTGAAAAAATTGCTAAAACTTAATTTTGATCATCAATGAGATAAATCAATTGAATGTTTCAAATGTAAATTTATGGAAAATTGCATATCAAATATCGTTTAGGAGAATAGGTATTACCACATGTAAATAGAAATTCTTCTTTTAAACATCGATAATGCGAGATAATTGATCTCCGAAATGAATTTACTAGCATTACCAAGTACTGTAGATTTACGAGCGAAGAATATACGATTGATTGTTGTTATTAACAATTTTAAACCTGTATTTTCATGAGTCACCATAAATGAGATGATGATTTCCGTATCTATATACTGGGTAGTAATAACCACGTGATTAAAGTCAATCGGCATGTATAACATATTCTGTCCATTGTTTCTAATTTTGTTTAACAACACTTCTTTGATCTTTATCAGTTAAAGATTTGTAAGTTCGAGTAACCAGTTAGATTACTATCATTCTTATTTGTTTGACATATATAGCATATAAATAAGTTTCAGATAATAAAAATGGGGATTGTAATCGTTTCTTTGATAATGAAGATAAAGTTCTCATGTGAATCTTATACTAATTTGGATGCTAATCATTGAAATTGTTTTGTAATTTTTAAATGAAGTTTAATACAAAGATAGTTCATTAAAGCTTACACACTGTCTATTTGTCTCGCAACTAACATATTAACTTTAAAATTCCATTATCAAATAACTTCCTAGATATGGTATACAGGCAACTAACGCCTTCGCCTTACAATATAATATAAATAGCCAGTAAAAAAGCCCATAAAAAATTAAAAAAAATCATTAAAAGAAAAAAAATCATGTAAAACAAAGAAAAAAAAAGTCTTAAAACCCCACTTTCCTTCATACCCTTTCGTATTTCAAATTAAAATTGAACAGGAAACAATGTTTTCATTCTATAATCATATAATTCTAAATGAAAATATTCGTTCTAATAAATTTTCGAAACCAGTTAATTTTTTTGCCTTAGCTGACGAAGCTAACCCTTGACTGAACTAAAATAATGGAATTGGAAATATTTCACCAAGTTATTCAATATGATTGGCTCAATGTCGATATGACTGATGATGGTAGCCCCGTAATTCCATACCTCGCGATTCCAAAAGTTTCAATTGTCCCATAAAGAAAAAAATCCATTAACTTGAAATGACAAATCTTGTCAAAATTTTAATTTTTAATATTAAATAACTCTTTCTCATAACTTCTCCTTAAATAAGATCAAAGGTTCTTTTTTTTCAAGTTAAAATAGAATTTCGAAACTTTGTTAACATTGGTATGTGGTGTGGTGGCGGTAGTGTGGTGGATATGCAATAACTATTTATGGTTCGGAATTTTATTAGTACGAAAATTTTTATTTAGAATGATAGAGATTATATAGTGAGAGTGTTGTATACTTTCGATTTTACTTCATAACCTCTTTTTTGATCGAAATTTTTAATTAATATTAACTATTAGTAGAAATTATGTACTTTAAATAAAAGACATTTTTTTTATGCCAACTTAATAAACTAGTTATTTCATGCTAATTCGAACTTGTACAAATTTTTTATGTTATTTGATACTTCCAAAATTTCAGAATTAATCATTGACAATTTTTTTTTTTTCACAACCATCTATTATAGTATAATCACCGGATTGCGAAGCAGTTCGGATGATATAAAACCACCATACCCTACCCAACAACTGTGTTTTTATGCAGACGTTCAAGATCATGTTCCATATAACAAAAATAAATAAATTAAATAAGCATAGGTATTTTACATATAAAGGCTAATATATGTGATATTTAATCCAAATGACGTAACGAAAGATATTTATGCAATATATGTTAAAACCGACATGATCCTATTTGGCTGCATAATAACGTACAGTATTTTATCAACTTTTTTAATAATAAAACAAATAGAAAATGACTTCCCTATAACTAAATATGTGAGTAAAGTACAATTTGCGGCCAAAAAAAAAAAAAATTTTTAATATTTTTAGTCGAGTAATAATTATTGGTTTTTATCTGGTTAAAGTTTTTTTTGTCGGAATCAACCTCTAAATTGTATGCTTTTTTTTGCATATTTGAATTTTAAATGCTAAATGTTGCATTGTTAATGATGAAAATTTGAATTCGTTACAATAGTTATTTTCTAGTTATAATATAAAAAAAAAAAGAAGAAAAAGTCGGTAAGAAATTATTATACTAAAGAAATCAAAAGCTGTAAAATATTCTATATTGTTAGTATATAATTTTACATTTAAGTATTTTATTAAATAAAAAAACAATAGGTGTTGTTCTTCATTTTTTTTTTTTTTTTTTTTTTTAAAAGTGATACCTTTTTTAAAAAAAAAAATCTCTCCGGTATCACGTGATCAGCAGTAAAGCTTGGCATACGTGAGTAACGTGACATTCAGCCAATAATAGCAAATTTCTGCGTAACAATACAATGAAAATCATCGTTTCAGGCTGTTGTATTTGGAAGTTTTATATTTACAAAGTCATTAATAATCATTATTACAAATTAAAATTGTGAAACAATAAATAGTCTTGAACTTTCTTAACAGCTAAAGTGTTTTTACTATTTAATATAATAAAATAATATATTAGATTTTTTAATCATCACAAAGGTTCGTACATGAAACATTTTTGACGAAAATAATATTTACTTATGCTACAAAAAAGTCGACATTGTCTCATTGAGACATTGTATAAATTGGAAACAATAAAAGCCATGAAACCGTTATTTCGCTTAATACTCAAGTCGGGTATTAAACGGATATTAAATAGATATTAAATTTATATATTAAAAATATGAAAGAATTATTTCTTCAAGGATATTAAAAAATTTTAAGAAAATTTTCATTAATTTAATTAATGCACAATTGCACGGTACTACAAATTAATATTTTACGATATTAAAATTTGATATCTCATATAAAATTACTAAAAATATTAACTGAAGTAGCAGGGCATTCTTCATTAGTTCATTCTATATAAATTTCATACTAGAAACATGAACTAAAATTCATTAATAACAAGAATATTAAGTTATTCAATAGGACTCTAAATGAGTACAAAAACTATGTTTGGATTAGAAGAGAAAACAATTCGTTATCAAATCACAGCTGCTGATTCGATCATAATTATCGTCTTTATATAACATTTATAATAGTAATTTATGACTTAACTAATAAAAATTATAAATAATATGAATTTTTACTATTTATCCTGGGGACAGAATTTTTTTCAAATGAAAATTAGTCAAAATGTTGACCAACGTAGGGATTGGAATCGATTCTACTAAAATCGAATCTATCGAAAATCGATTTAATATCGAATAAAAATCGAATCTATTACATTGGTGGTAACTTTAGTCAAGTTCATAGTATTGGCACGAATTGCAAGTAATGTGACTCTTAGATTAATAGCTTAACCTAAAAATATATAAAAAAGTTAGTTTTATAACGAGTTAAATAAATTCTAATTCTGGCCGGCATTATGAATTGGGCCCGAATTATATCATTTGAAAAAAAGTAAAAATTTTTTTTTTTGACAAATGAACATAATAAATATTAACGAGTATAAATCACAAAAAAAACACGATAATGAATATAAAACATGAATGTAAATGCATATATATATGTACATAAAAATTATAGTAGTGACAAAAGATTCGATTTTTCATTAAAATCAGGATCAACAAAATCATAAAATCTCAAATGTTGTACAGTATTTTATAGTGCATAAAATCGATTAGAATCGATTAATCAAAAATCGAAAATTGAATCTTACAATCCAATCTCATTCGATTAATCGTGATTAGTCGATTCTAGAATCGATTCTCCAAATGACAATCGATTCCAATCCCTAGACCAACGTACATTAAAATAGTCAATAGTTTTTTATAATGAATATAATGATCTTTTTTTTAGTTGCATTATAAAAACAAAACACTTTCCCTATAAAAAATTTTTATCTGAATATTTCCATTATTTCTCCGTGGATTCCGTGAAAATGATACATTCCCGGATATCCGTGTTATAGAGATGAAAATTTCCATGATTTAGGCTATAAATTCCATGAAAATGATACATTCACGGAACAAAACATGGAAATATAAACACTGATCACATTTTTTACAGGATCGTGGCGTAAATTATTAATTGGATTTCACATACTATAAAAACCCATTAATTTTGGGTCCACCCAACCGACCTGCGGATGTGAGCATTAAATGTATCCTATCTAATAATATATATCAATTAGTATTCGTATCTACATATATATGTATAAGGCCATATATTCTCATAAGGTCGATTAATTAAAATAACAATATTATTAAAACCAATATTTTATTTTTCCCTTGACATAATCATTATCAATATCCTCATTACCATCCCTGATCATATAACGTAATTCATCATTAGTCTTATACTTCTTTATCTTCCTTTTATACTCTTCTAGTATTGTTTTAAGTTTTCTCAATTTCAATAATCGCTTCATATCTTTATAGCCAAATAAGCCTTCTAATATTATCATAACAAAGTTCCCATCCTCTTTAATTTTAGCAATGCGATCTAGGTAATATGATCATCGTTTAACTACATATTTTTATTATGTACGTCGTCCCTCCCAAACTAGTCCTTCAAACCTTGAACGTACGATATTAATTATTTTCTTTTTCTGTCAGTTCAAACAAATTAATTTGTTAGTAATGATAAAAAGATAATAATATATATTTTCTAAACATTAATTTGAAACAGTACATTTAATAATAATATTATAGTACGTGGGCAATATCACTTATTTTTCATGGATTAATGGGTGATCGGCTATAAATTTTGCCACTGGCGTAGCAAAATTTTAGCCAATCATCCATTAACCATGTAAAAATAAGTGATATTGCTCTCCCCCCGTATTATAATATATTAATAAAATTTCTAATTAAACTTTATCCACTTAAAGAAATTGAAATCCTTCAAATCCAAATTTTATTCAGATATTGTATGTTTGAAGGGGGAAAATGTGTAACATCTGTTTAATAATGTGTTTAATATCCAACTCGAGTGTTAAGCTGACAAAATAGGCAATTTCATAGTTTTTTTATCATTGTATCCAGTTTTAGAATGACGAATTTTTTTGTACCATAAATAAAATTACTATTTGTTAAAATAAATTATTATTTGTTGTGTTCCATGTATCATACATGCTCACGTGACAAACACTTGACTGCGGCAAATCGCTTTTATACCTTAGAAATGTGATTCGACAAATCAAGGACAAAATTGAGCCACGTTATCAAAGTTTGTTAAAATATTCGCTCGGTAGTAAAGTATTACTATGTTATTTCCTTTATTAATTGATTTCCTTTTTATGAAATTCTAAAAAAAGTATTTTATTGTATAATTTTGATATTTACGTTATTAAAATTTTGATAAAAAAAGAAATTAATTGTCGCTTAATCTCTTTCACAAAAAGTGATTATTAAATGGAGAACAATCTAAAAGTTTATAGTTATTAGCGTATTATTATTAGGATTTTTTATAATAATAATTAAAATTTTTTATAAATTTTTTTATTGGTCTATCTTATGAAATTATTATAAATATTAATATAAAAAAAAAAAAAAATGGAAAGAGTCCATGTTGATAACACTAGTAATCCGATATAAACTCCTTTCATATAATATATTTGGCATTCTATAATTTCCGACTTTTCCGATTTGATTATTGTGAACATTCAAATGCCATATCTAGTACTTCATTATGCACGTATGCACGGCGCTTTTGAATTAAAAAGAGTAACAGGAGACATGATTAACCTTTTTCGATTTTTTATAGTTTTTTTTATGGAAATTAATTCATACGTAACTAAGTTATACACGGAGATAAATAAGGTTTGTACGAAAAACATATGAACATCACGGAAGTTTTTTATTTCTATCCGTAATTATTTTGTGTAATTTAAAATAAATAATTTTTATTAGTATAATACGTGATATAATAATAATTTTAGAATTATTTTTATTTAATAAAAAGACAAAGGCCAGAACAATACCAACTAATAGTAATTATCGTTATAAGCGAGATTAGGAATGCGAATAAAGATCTTGACGTTACAAAAATTCTCGGCTTTCGAACTTTCATACGTTAACTTTTTTAGTAAGAACAAAAAATATATATTTAAATTTTTTTGAAACACTTGCGTAGTACGTAAAATAACTATCGGAGTTATTCATATATTATTTACATTCATTGGCTTAATAATAGAAGTTGCGGTTAAAGAAACTTTAACGTACAATAATGCCAAAAGTGTATATGCAGATCTTTTCATTAACTGAATATATCGTTATTGATGAGTATTATAAGAGTTCACTGATGATCATCTTCACAAATGGTTTTCATCATCGTAATGTTTTATGATAAAGACTACGATTTAATTGTTTATAATGTCGTGTATTTTATCGATAAAAAATAAAATATTTCAAGAATCTTTCGGATAAGCCGGAAAGTAATTTTATCATCTAAGCAAAGACGCGATACCTCACCGAGCATTTATATTAGTAGCACGTCATTCAAAAGTTTGTAATACCAAAAATTGTTTCAATTTTCCTAATACAGTATAGAGTTGGGAATTTTTGTCATACAAAAATCTAATAGAATTTCTTATATAGGTTTTTATTAAGATTTTGTAATTCCAAACACGTATTTTATAACAAACTTTCAAATATTTAATATATTTTATTGGATTATCAAATCACATACCATTCAATTTTAATACTTAAACGGAAACAATTACTGTATAATTGAATAATTTAGTAATACGATGCGATTAGCGACGGAGTTGAATTATTTTTCTTAAAAAAAAAATATGAATCTTATATTATATTTGGTAATTTAATAATTGACTGATATAGATCCATATTTGTTTACATTTGAGTCTATTAAGAAAAGTATATTATATTACCAAAGATTATACAAAAATAAAGTTCACTCCTTCATCTATGATTTGATGTTTCAATAAACTTTTGTTAAATATGACATTATATTATTATTACTATAAACTTTATATAATTAATAAATTTCTTTCATTACTTACATATTTGATTATAGATAAAAATTGTGTCTCGAATATTACTATATTACTACAAATATGTATTTGATTATTTTTCCTTTTCTTATTTAAAAAAGTTTAAAAAGGTTGACTATTGTTATAGATGAAAATATTTATACGTGTATTATATATTTATACTAATCTTATTAACTTGTTAATATGGAAATTATATGTTTAAATCATTTTTAATCACAAAAGTGTATAAATATGTGTGGGTTTCTTCAATTTTTCAATTCTTTAATTATTTACAATTTTTTAAAAATGCCAAAATCAAAAAAAATTAAAATAGTTCATTGCAACCCTAATAAGAAACAGAAGAAGCAACCGAATTGCTTCATTCTGTTCCGGCGTGATATCGCGCCAAAAGTACGCATTAGGGCAAAGGCTGCGTCTAAGCTTTGGAACATGTTGCCCGATGATGTAAAAGAGCAATATAAATGCTCTTATAATATATCATCTACTGATGGCCAAAAACCGGGCCAATCAGTGTTTCGTTTTTAGGTAAAGGTAAATCTGAATATTGATATTTTCTCGCATTTATTAAAGATTTACATATAATCTCTTACATTAAAATTAGCGATTCAAATCGACCGTTACACGAATAAATCGATGGCAAACCGATATCGTCTATATTATTTATATGATCTTATTTTTTAATTTTTTTGTTGTTTTAATTTTTTTTATTTTTTTTCTACATATTCCCGTGCTTTCAAAATCGATTCGTAGTACAACTACCTTCTCTTTTTCTTTTTTTACTCCTACATCTAAGTATTTTTCTTTTCTTACATACTCCCACATCTTAAGTATTTTTCTTTTATTATTCTCACATCTAAGTAAAAAGCTCAATTTATTAAGCCTATGTCTTTTAATTAGTCACAGTCGTAATTTCTTTATATTTTTCGTCATTTTCTTTTTCGGATTTTTTTTTTGAGGAACTTCACAATTCATATGGTATTTTAATAAACGTTTTATTTATGACATCCTAATTATGACAATAATCATCCTGTTATACAACTAGTAAAAGAAATATATCATGTTTTGCTAGTTTAATTATTCATGTATTGTAGTTATGAATCACTCACTTATGATAATATAAATATGTCACGTTCAGTCATGTGATATTCTCTATAATCTGCTCACCCATGTCCCGAAAAAAATATTTTTCGCTTTTTCGCAAATCTTAATATGGACCAAATTTATTGTTAAATGCTGCCTAAGAACTCAAGCAAACAGAAAATTTTGAGAAAAATAATTGGAAATTTATTTTAAAGCCCAGATTCACTTTCTCGATATTACATTACCAATCTTAACTGAATTATCAATTAATGAACATATTATGTCAACATCTCATTTAAATTCCGAATATTATTTATTAATTATATTTTACATTAGTTAGTCTATAAAATGAAGTACATAAGTATTGCGAAAAAGAGAAAAAAAAACAAAAATTATTGATTTTTTTCACACACTATTCTTTCTCGCCTCGAATAGATAGACTTGAGGAATAATCTTTTGATCTTACAGTGCTAAAGTTTTCAAAGGCATTATCATTAGGACGAGAACCTTTTGCAATACGTTCATCAAAATCTAAAACTTCATTTCCAGACGAGTTGGATTATGTATGTTATCTATGATTTTGCTTTGTTCACCTTCAAATAACTCGAGTTTCAAATGACAACAACCCAAACTGTTCATCCTATTGACACTCCAAGAATTGAACGAGAATATATGGCCTCAGGATTAGAATATAATCCTGGATTTATAATTGAATAATCTTGAAAAATCTAAGGCCGAAATTCTCAAAAGTTGAAAGGTGATTGTTTATTTATTTATTTATTTTTTATATATTGATTATAACGTCATTATTATCATTATCATTTAATAGAGCGATGATTATGAATAAGAGTAAGGACTTGGACTCTGAGAAAATTAGGAAAGAACCAAATTGCTAGTAAATATTATATAAAGTAAGTGTAAAAATGTATGCTTTATAATATTAATTAAATTTGTAACATAAGTAATCACTTAATTTAATAATTTTTATTCAGTGTTATATGTTATATAATTCTAAATTTAATTCACAATCCAATAAAGTTTCAAGAGACGACTTTTATGATCTCCTGTAAACCAACTGTATGTCTGAAAATTGAAGTAACTATTCAAATATTAATGATTCAATCTTCTTCTAAAAAAAAATTGACAACTTTAATATATACTTACTTTCAATTGTTTCTTAGCAACATGGATTATTTCAAGGTTGTTTAGTAACAACTTATCTTGATATTCACGATAATAAGCTGGAAGCGGCTTTTTGGGAACTTCGAAGAGTTTTGCTTTGGTCTTTCCCTTAAGCGAATCATCAACATATTTATCCACTTTCATCTTATAGAATTATCAATTTTTGGAATATTTCTCAAGGGAGTGGTTATACTTGGTACTTGACACGTGCGTCTTCGGTATTATATATCTTCGTGTGATGGTTCAATAACATTGCTTTTTTCCATTGTGTTTTTCCTTTGATAGTTTCTGATTCTTAATTGCCATTATCTGGAACGACATTAATTTTCATTTCTTCTATTTGTCGTTGCTTTTCATCCTCATTGCGAGCTTTTTTACTTTAGAAGCGGAAGAAATAGGCTTTGTACGTTTTTTGTATAATAAAAGTCTAGGTTGAATTTCATTATCAGGAAAAAATTTCTTAAACAGTTGCTTTATTTGAAAGTTGTCCGTCTTTGAGTTTATCACGTTTAATACAAGTTGACCCTCTAACTGATGTTGAGAGCGAGGCAGTACTTTTAGAATTAGTATTAAACCTGCTAATTCTTTTTCTTTGCATTTTTTTAAGAATATTTTCGCTGTAAGAAAAAATTTATTAATGAATGGAGTATTATATGAAAATAAGTTAAATTGACACATTTGGAAATAAATCATGAGTGTCAAAAATATACTGTAAATTAACTCAATTGATTTTGTATGATCGGGTTGAAAAAAAGGTTTGTCTGTAACGTGTTAACTTAAAATTTTATATTTTATCTTTTCAACTTAATGATTTATCTGATCAGAACTGATTGATAAATATTTATAATTAGAGTATCAAGTATCAACGAAACAATGACTCGTTATCAAAGAAATAAAGAAATGCATAATGTCAAGCACATCGAGCTGTTTTGAAAGGTACAAGTCATGTTTTATCATAATTTTAGTTCGTTAATCGTTATCAAAATTACTAAATGTAGAAATATTAAAGAAAGACACATTTACATTTGAGTACAGCTAAAAACACATGGCATTCTGAATATATTTCTTTTATTAAATTGTGATGATTTAATAAAGTTCTTCACGAAAAAAAAGAAAAAAAAAAAAATTCCAAACCCAACTCAAGAAGATATTGCCGATGATGCTTTAGAAATAGTGCGGAAAAATCAAACACTAAACGGTTATACCTTCTGTCTCACATCATAGAATATATTCAATCTTTTTAGTTTAATGGTTGTATTGTTTTGATTTAAGAAGATTGCCTGCAAGGCTGCAATCGTGAATCGTGATAGAAAAATCAATCATGTATAACACGAAATGTCGTATGATCAATATTTAACAATTTGGTATCTCGAATTGATTCTTTTGCATGACTCATTAGGGTAATCATTTTCATGGACTTATGAAGTACCAACCGATTTAACTATACGGAATTTAAAAAAGATATTAAAAGATCTTTAAAATTTAATACTTTAATTGAAATTTTTAATAAATTAATTTAAAAATGTTGTTTTAATGACTCTTGGGGGAGGTATGTGTCTTATAATGTGATATTATTCGACCGTTCTAAATATTTTTCAAGCAAAAATCTAAAACTTTTTTTTTCCTATTAAGGGTGCTGCAGCTATAAAGAATTGGAAGCAGGATTGATCTTTACCTTCTCCTGAAATTTCCGTATCACTGATCATATCAGAGAAGACTCCGTGTGGTCGAAACTACTCATCCGGTGGATCAAGACATCAAGCTTTATTTTCTTTTTCTTTTTCTTTTTACGCTTCACAAGAACTATTATTATATTATTAATAACAATTTATTTGCATTTTTTGTATTAATTATGTATTCATTTATTTATAGATTTTCTTTCTATTTTTTTTTTAATAGATTTGATTGATTTTGATATTTTATAGATTCCTTTTTTTTCTTTTTAATAAATTTGTTTAATCTTGAAATACAATATGAATCTTTCAATTTTTGGCATTAATTGCGCTGATAAGTCTCATATCTGATCCAACTGTACGCTTTGGTACATTTTGTGAGAGCAAATTTTTGCACGAAATGATTTGTCAGCTCTTTCCAGAATATTACTCAAAATCTACTACTTGCATTTTCTTTTTCCGTTTTTTAAAAAAAATAAAAAATAAAATACGTTATTTAATTTCAAATTCAAATCTAACTAGACAATATTATTTTTTAAAAAAAGTTACGAATTTAAAATCGATTAGTTATCCCATTAATTAAAAATACAAATATTTTTTAATTTTGGATCACGTTATTTATAAATAAATCACGATGTGGATTTGGTGCTATAATGAATGCGAAAACATTATTTCTTAATATTTTATGATTAAAACGTAATTTTTTTTTTTTTTGGTTGAATATGTATATAAATATATCTGTATATACACTTTGGTTAAATTCGTTAATCAATAAATACTTTCTCCATAAATGTTAATGTGCTATGATCCAATCAAACTCGCTGATTTAACGTCCTATAATTTTGCATTCTTTTTTACAAAAAAAAAATTTTAAAAGAGTAAAAGCTCTGAATGTTTTGTCAAAATCGTTTAATTCTTAGATTAGATGAGTTCTTTATTTTTATTTTTATTTTCCTAACATCATAAATATCGATACTTAAAAAACTACTCTCTTCTTATCTCTAATGGTTAGCATACAATTTTAATTTTACGGAGAATTCACTGTGCTATAATATGAGTAGTAATGATAAAAGGAGAAGTAAATCACCATGGTCTGTACATTTTTACCCCCACTAAAATATTTAATGGGCTGAATAAATGGATTCATTTTAAGCACGATCGATCATTAATCGATAATATAGGATGCAGCATACGAGGACCCGAAATATATATAAAGAGGTAAGATGACTTTCAAATTTGATAGCTGTACGCATTGGTTATCTATAAGTTTAGTATGCAAAATTGCCTCCTTACATCAAAAAAAAATATGCAAATTAATTTTCTAACCTCTGATCATCATGTGATTTGCCATCGATCAAAATTTGACGTAAAATTTTTTACGTAAAAAATATATTAAATATTTTTTACAATGAATATATAATAATACATTCATCATTTTTTTCAATTACATCTTTCCGACCAAAGTAATATGAAAATAGTTGGCCCAAGACAATAGACAATATTAGAAGCATGAGAAAAAAATGATCAATAAAACTGACAGGATAACAATCAATATTTATATAAAAATTTTTGATTTTTTTCAGTTAAGTCATAAATTACTATTATAAAAATATGTCTAATCGTTCAATATTTAGGATTCTTTTGTTCAATAGAAAGCACTTAAATTTTTTTGTATAACATTTATACATTTATATCGATGTTCTATGAAGTCTGATCAAATGAAATTTTGATACACAAGAATACTCTATCGGTCGTAATTAAATACGAGTGTGCGAAATCAATAAACAAATTAATACTTTTTTGTTATTTTAAATTATCATGCATACATACCGTATTCACAATGATCCAAACGCGGTTTTCGCTTTTAATTTATGATCCTATCGAAAGAACTTAATTTTCTTGTATAATATCTATATCAATGAACTCTAGTTCATGTTTCTATGAAATTTATACAAAATGAAGACAGTTCAGTTAATATTAATACTAATTTGATATGAGATATCAAATTTCAATTTAATTTTTTAATGCTGTAAAATATTAATTTGAAATACTGTGCGTCCGTGCTCGTGCACTAATCAAAAAATTAATGAAATTTTATTTACTATATTTTCTTAATATTCTTTAATCTCCTTGAAAGAAATTATTTTTTTTATATTTTCAAAATATCAATTTTACGGTAGTAAGAAAATATTAATATCCATTTAATATCAGTTTAATCTGACTTGAGTAAGTACCCCAAAAATTCTTGATCATCTTTTCTCAGATTATATCCAACCTGTATGGTACGAGTTGATCGATTTCCAAAAATTCCAAAAATTCCGTACCGTACGTTCTTACTCCGTACCGTACTTCCCTATTTATACTATATATATTATTGAGCCACAATTGATAAAAGATTTTTTTCTTTTTTTTTTCACATGATATCCAAATAACGATTATATTAAATGGACATTGGTGTCCAAATACCACATCTAATGATCAATATGACTAAATGTACCGTCATTTGGACACCAATGACCATTTAATTATTTGGACATTGATGTTGCTTATTTGGACAATTGTACGTCATATAAATAAAATCAACCGTACATACTGTACTGTACTACGTGGCTCTATTTATAGTATATATAGGACAAGTACGGTACGGAGTTTTTGGGATTTTCGGAATTTAATCAACCGTACCGTCGTACCGTACAGATTTGCAAATTCGAGTGAAGAATAACTCTCCTAAACTTCTCAAAAAAATTGTAGCACAAGGTTCACTATATAAAATTTTTTTTTATTCGGGAGTATTAAATATTAAGCGAAATAACGATTTCATAGATTTTCAATTCTCAATGTCGACTTTTTTGTAGCATAAATGAATATCGTTTTTGTCTAAATATATGTACATTGTAAACCTTTATAAGTCGAACATATTAATTTATTGATTATAATTTACAGTTGTAAAAGACTTTAACTGTTACGAAAAGCTCAGAAAGGCAATTTATTGTTTGTAATAATAATCAATTGCTTTGTAATATAAAATTTTCTAAATCAACAACCTGAAACAGATGATTTTCATTGTGTTACGCAAAACTTTTCCCGCCAATGTTCATTGTTATTTATAAATATTTGTTTTAACGTTAAAAACATTATAATTTATCGTTAGTATTGTTTTGTTAAAAGATTTAAATAGAAAATGTATAATATTGTGTAAGAATTTCTTATTAACTTTTTTGTTCATTATAAATATAGAGATTTTTTTATGTTCAATTTTTGAACCCACTCTATATACAAGCATTTTAAAGTTTTTTTAAAAAAAATTTCAAGAAATCTCTATATAAAATATACAAAATGAACTTTATTCAAATTCAATCATATTTAGGATTTTGGTCAGGTGCAACCATCATGGTAAATTCTTTTATTTGATATACATCAATTAAAAAGTATTTCTTTAAAATATTTAATATTTTATTCTTTTTTATAGATATGTTTTCATAATTTGTTCATTTCGGTAATGCTGTACAAAGCTCGCCAGGCAAATGCTTCGAATATACTAAAAATTATTTTCAATTTTGGTCAAATTGTGCGTTCGGGAGCAAATTTGGGTCTTTATATGACACCGAAAATAGCTACGTACATTCAATGTGATGCTCTTCTGAGAACTATAATGGTCGGAAATATTATAACGAGATTATCATTATCAGCGTTCTTGATATGGCGTTTAAGACAAATACGTAATGTACATAATTATGGATCAGATAAATGGATAAGTATTACATTATTTTCAATTAAAGTTGCACTTTCGGTAAGTTCTTTATTAATATTTATGGTATATGTGGAGAATGTATGAACCTGGCACTTTTTTTTTTTAAAAAAAAAAAAAATATTAATAATCCAATATTATTTACAGATTCCATATTTTATTTTTCAACCGGCATCTACCGAATACGTTCCTGATCTTGATTTAGTTACTTGTTTTGTTGACTCTTTTACTCCTACACCTTACGGTGCTAGTGGAATTGCCGTAGAATTTCTTATCGATATATTTGTAACCTTCCGCTTAGTTCAAATATTAGTCAACGCTAATAAGAACGCTGCTCAAATTTCAACAAATATTATAAGCAAACGATCGTTATTCACAGCCGTTATGCATTGGAATTTCTTGCGACTATTCGTATCTTTTGTCTTTCATATTCTAGCTATTTTGGACATGTTATACGTCCTTCCCGAAGTAGAATCAATTACTGTAAAAAGTATAGTATATATTGCATTATCTTATGTAATTACTGCTGATGCTGAGATTGTTCGAGTCATTGAGGGAAAAGATAAAAAAAAGGGATCAAGTAGTAGCTCATCAGGAACCGAGAAAACAATCCGTTCAACTCATAGTCAAATTGACAATGACAAAATAGCAGTTGTTTCAATGAAAAACTTGTCGTTCAATGAGTGGGCAAAAGTTGTAGTAGAGAAACGTCTTCGCAGAAATGATGATAATGATGATGGAGAAGAAGAATATGAAGAAGGTAATGAATATTATAATGAGGATATGGAAGAAATAATAGATGATACTCCAAAATCATCTAAAGAAAATGATCTAGAAAAAGATCGAGGTAGTAATTTAGTGGCACAACTTCAGTGACGGAAAATGTCAACACTTGATGAAAATCTGGACATTGTTATTCATTGGTTTGTAATTTTATAACTCATAATTTCATGACACGAAAAATTTTTTAACTTATATATCTAAATCTATTTCCTTCATTTTTACTATTTTCTCTTTACAAAATGTATATTATTATTGCTTATTGAGTTTATTCCACTCTTTTCCGCATTTATTTATGCTAAATTAAATTTCCTTGTAAATATTACTTTAATTTGCTATATTCTAAAGTTAACAAATGTAGCCTTAACAATTATTAAATGAATATTCTATGCTTTTTTTAAAAAAAATTTTAGATTACAATATTTTTTTTAAGTTTTAGCTTTAATATTTGCTAATTTAATGCTATGATATATTTGAATATGTTATTATACAATATTAAAAATTAATCTGGAGGCCTTTCAAAATTTTTGTTTATTTTTAATAATTTCTAAATTTAAACTACTTGTTGTATGATGTGTCAGTGTTGATTGACGCGTCACTTATCGATTGATATATGATGTGCATTAGTTATCATCTGACATACGTCAACGCAAATTTACAAATACAAACAAATTTTTTTTTTTTCGATAAACGTAAAATACAGTATTATAAGAATACTTTTAAAATAAGGTCACATATTAGTATTTACTTTAGGTCTAAAGGCTTGAATTGACGGTCTCTTGAATAAGATACTATTTTTGAAAGTGTTGTCAATTATTTAAGAACATTTTACTTCCCTTTTTTTGTAGATTTCAAATTTGGTCAGAACATTTTAGACAAGATATTTCGAGTTTTTTATTATAGACAATTGCGCTGACTCTGGTCCTTTATTTGGTGGAAACAATTGTTGCTTTTATAATTATTATGTCAAACCAATTGGTTTATTTACTGAAAAAAATATATTATAAAACGATAAAGACAACATTTGAATTTTAATAAAAGTTTATCTTGACGTATTCATGTTTTTCGGATTGAATCTTAATTTTAACATAGGATTTCTTTCTCATTCGAATTGAAACTTGCGTTTCCCTCAATGTAACTCATTCTGCTGATCGTCAATAATCAATATTATTGTTGTGAAATGAAGGCGCCGATTGATTGTTTTTTGTGGATTTTTTTCGCATGTATAGATTCATTATTCAATGAGGAATCTTTGGTGACGTCATCCTTTTTATTGTTAGGAGCGATGTTGCTTAGGTCGTTTGCTTCTATTGTTGTGATACTAGAAGACTCTGAAACATTGATATTTTCGTCTAGTTAATTGTAGTACGTTGTTTTTATTATGGTCAACATTTTTATTAGGAAGAGATTTTTTTTTTCTTGTATTATTTAGGCCCGGGTTATTTTAGGGTTGAGCTGGTGAAGTTCCATCTGAAGCGGACCCAAAAGAGTCCCTAATAATACTTTTATCTACTTCCGTATAAGAAAGATTACTTTTCTGGATGATTCTGAGGGTTTTAATATTTTCCAGACAGAACTTTTGCGTTTAGTTTGGGTTGGTATTGCTTGTTGTTGAACGTGAGGTGAAGGGGTATGGTTCTTTCCATCCATATCTCTATTTTTCTTTTAAGGGAATATCTTCTTGAGTTTAAATATCTAAAATGAAAATTGTTGAATAGTTCGTAATAATAAAAATTATATTTAAAAAAATACCAAATTGTTCTCTTAAAATCCTAGAAGATTTCAAGGGAGTAATGAGTAAATTAGTGGATGATTGTAAAAAATTTTTTAACGGTAACGATCTTCCACCATGTTTGAGGCCGGGTAAGTACACTTTTGGATTGAGCTATGAAGACTTAGGAGGAAAGAAGAAAGTGTCGATTTCGAAGGAAATAAATCAAGACAAACTTCTAGTTTGTTCAGTGAAATACCAGAAATAGCGAATTCGACCGCTCCCGAAGAGACAACTACGCCGGAAAGTCTAATTTTACCTTCAGACGAGACGATCAATGGAATTGTAGATATAATTAATAAATTTAGGGAAGGTATGGATATATTTGGATTACCAAAGGATAGGGGAACGCAAATAAACCCAAGCGCCACCCAAAAATCGGTAAATTCTGAACAGGTAGTAGCCATCATCAATCGTTTACGAAGGGATAAAGACGCTTCCAAGAAATATCACTCTTCGGTAGGTAAAGATTCTGCAACGAAAATAACAGACAACGGATCACAAATACCGTCAGAAGAGGAAGTTTCTTTATTTAATGAAGTTTGTTTATCACGTATGTCCGAATCAAATGATGAGATTATTTCGGACGACGAAAAAGTTGGACAAAAAGACCTAATAAGGAGAAACTACGCAGAGGTAATGTTAGTAGTAGTGTTGAAATTGAAAGCGAGGATAAAGTAAGTAAGGAGATAGACATACTGTAAGTATTGTAAAAGACTGAGGAAAAGGAGGTCAGAAAAAGAAATATAAAAAAAAGGGAAAAAGAAAAGGTATATATAAGACGATTAATATTTTGTATAGATCCTGATTTGCGACATCGGCACCGACGGCACGTGGATCAGTAGATAATTATGATGCAACTTCGAAGGTCGATTTTAGGATCGCTAATTTTTTATCATTTACGCATTAATTTGAGGGTAAAGTTATAGTTAAATAGGTTTGTTTGTTGTTGTGTATATAGTTATTTATTATAATATCATAGGTTAGTATCGTTTTTGTTTTATTAGATAGGTCGGTTAGTTATAGAGGTACTATACGTATGTGCAATTTCACTTCTAGGTGTTTGTATATATTAATGTCCTTTGGACACAATAATAAAATAAACGCTTTACAAGCTTTAAAAAAAAAATTGTTCCCTTAAAATTATTTAAGACAATTTAATAATTGATTATTATAATGATATTTTATTTGATAATTTTTGTTTCAAATCCTACTTTATCTTTAGAATTAACTCAATATAGTTTTAGGTAACCGAAGCACATGATGTCTCCGATCACTTTTTCTAAGATAAATTTTACATTTTTTTTACATTTTTTTTTTAAATATTTATAATGTGTGGTAATCAATTTTTACTCAGCACTATCTCAGAATTTTCTTGAAATGTTAGTTGGTAATGACTCTTACGTAAAAGTTTTCAATGCTCATATGGTGATTTTAAATTATCATTCCCCAAGAATTATATCAACTGACGTTAATAAAAATAAAAATGATGGAGTCTTGGCATATATTAAATTACCAAATATTCGACCTGAAACTTTTCAGATAATATTCAGGTAAGAGAAATAATAAATTACGTCAAATTATTTTTGTTTAAAATAAAAAGAAAAAAATTTTTTATAAAAAAAATACTATATTTACGTACTTATGGAAATATTTATTTTAGGTATACTTTCCAATTATTAAGTAATAGATTAATTTGTAATTCGTGTAACAATCGGAGCACACCATCGAAATCTGCGTTTCCCTACATAAGTAAATCTGTCAATTTTCGGTTGAAATTTTTACTTCTATTTTATCATAGTATCTATTATTATAGCGTTCATGAAACTTATAATTTCACAATTATCGCTGTTTTCAATAAAATGCGGTCAGCTGATTAATACAGTTTCACAAAAAAAATTTCGATATTTGTGTAACATTATTTTTAATCCAATAATATTTCTCTATTTTCTCTGAAA
>JADRCO010000840.1:0-25734 GCA_021464525.1 Rhizophagus sp. LPA8_4_AMF
AAAAAAAAAAAAAAAAAAAAAAAAAAAAAAAAAAAAAAATTTTTTTTTTTTTTTTCTCCACAGTAACATAATGTACTAACTACTACCAACAAAAAAAAAGAGGGAAATTCCTTTCCGCAAAAAAAAAAAAAGTTCATATAATTTTGTTATAATTTTTTGATATAATAATAATATATAATATATACTTCCTTCGATCAAAAAACCAAAATAATTGTATAAAAAATAATTATTCTTTCTCAATATCAATGTATAAATAATAAATAACTTAAAATAATAATAAATATATAAATAAATAACCTCTTCTCATTTGTCCTATATATAATAATGTGTTAATGTGAAAGTTATATATATATAAATTTTTAAATACAAAATGGTAAGAAAGATAAAAAATCATAAATAGAAAAAAATTTCTTATCATCAAGTAATGATAAATAAATACAATATGCAATATAAAAATTTTTTATTTGTGCAGAAAGAATATGATGTGGGGGAAATGATTAGAGTATAAAAAGTTAAAAAAAGTTTGTATATAACATATATAAAATAAATAAAAGAAATCAACCAAAAATAAAAATCATCAAAAAACTACATCAATTCCCCCGCAAATAAACCTCATACCGCAAGCTTATTTCTAGCAAAACAGAAGCCTTAGATGTAATTTAGAAAAAAATAGTTTTTTAAAAGAGGGAAATGTTTTTTTTTTCGTCTAGAGATCAAAATAAAAGGGATTAAAAATATTTTATTATTATTTTTTTTTTCTTTTTTCTTTTTTTTTTCTGTTTTGCTACCTTGTAATAAAATACAAATAATATTTTTTTTTTCTTGTAGTTGAGAAAGGAATAATTATTAATTTATTAATATTTTGGTCTTTTTTTATCGAAATTCAAATGATGGAAAAGAATTATTGTCCGGACAATGACGTAATTTTAATTCTTGGAATCTATATAAGAAGTAAAATATTGTTAGTGTATGTGGATCTACGAATGATCAGCCAAAACATTACCCTGAACCCTTCAAATCAAGTAATTCAAACATCAATCTATTCATTAAATTTTCCCATTCCTTCAATTAAAAAAAAAACATACCGTTCCGAACTTTTATGGAAATAAAATCCTGTAATCATCCCTGTACTTAATTGGTAACAGATATAATAGAATCCAGCAAAACTAGCACCATTAATAGTTCTAACACGATGATCAGGTACAAGAAAATGTTCTTTCCATCTCATAAAGATAAAATCTTTATTATGAAAGTCATAAACAAATCCGTCCTTTTTCATATGACTTTTAAGGGGCCGAAAAGCCGGGAAACGAGTCTGTAAAATTGTTTCAATGAATCAAAAAGTCCGTATTTACAAGAATAACGAAATCAATAAAGCTATATATCAAAATAAATATTTTTAATAATTTTAAAAAATCATCATACCCAATGTTGTATATCTACTTTGTCATCGGCGTCCCATTTCTTGGTAAGAAATGAATATTTTCTGCCAATAATTTCCGCCTCAAAGAATGTAGTCAACTCAGGATAGTCCTCGGTAAGCCCTTGAATATGAAGATATCCGCACAAGAATGATTCTGAAAGATCAACATGCTAAAAAAAATTTTTTTAATTAGTTATGGAAAATTTTCGTCGATAAAAATCTTTTCTAAATTGAAATCTATCGTAATGATCGCTTTTATTTCGTCAATCCGACAAGAATCTTGTATTGAAATTTTTATAATCATCATAATTTTTTTTTTCTTGACCCATGTTTAATTTTCATTCCTCCTCCAAAAATTAAGATATTATTTATTTCTCGCAATTTTCTGATCTAATTTCATCTGTTAATACATCGATGATCTTTCGTAGAATAAATTTTTCTTACCTGAATATGAACAGAAACGTCATAGCTGCTTCTACCACTTCGTTGTTCACCTCTGAACTTTGAACCGGAGTAAAGTGAACAAGTTGTGGTTGGTAATAATCTAACTGATGAAATTTCCGTTGTAAGAGAAAGACGTCGCTTTCTCTTTTGCAACAGTTGTTGTTGCCTTAATTGTTCTTGTTGTTTTTTTTGTTGTTCAGCATAGTGTTTGTGAGAAGGATCTCGACAAACTCCATCGACACACATACATTTGTCCGGCAAACTATTATTGTTGATGGTGCTCGTTGTTGCAGGGATAACGGGGTTTGAGAATACAGGCATTGATAGTTATTGAGAATATTGAGAATTGAAAGGTTATTATAAGAGTCAATTAAATCCTATAAATAAGTAAAGACTAAAGGAAAAAAAAAAGGGTTATAAGATATAAATGAAAGCTTGTTCAATAGATATGAGTGGCGGCTCAAGTGGCGAAGTTTTTTTTTTTTTTATGGCGAAAAAATTTTTTCTGGGTACAAAACTAGCTCTAGTTATTTTAATGTCTATATGTTACTTTATAAAGTATAGCCGGAGTGCGGGGTAACGGTCAGCGAAAAAAAATATGGCTAAGGAAAAAAAAAAATAAAACCAAAGACTTACGAGTTATTGTACAAACAAAGAAATTATCCAAAAATGTTATAGAATAATTTATATAATGGTCAAGTTTATTTATTATGTTATGTTTATAAGATCTTTTCAGAAAAAAAAACGATGAAAATAAAAAAAAAATATCTCTATATGGGAAACAAAGCAAATCTCAAAAAAAAAAATTTTTTTTTCTATAATGAAATAAAATTACAATTATCGAGAAATATGTGGGAGGAAGAAAGGGGCTATGATTAAAAAGGGAAGAAAAGAATTTAAGGCAGAATTGGAAAAAAAAAAAAAAAAAAAATTTTTTTTTTATTCGGGGCGAGTGTTTTCGTACTAACATAGAAAACAATGATTTGCATTTATTTAAATTTAGGGAAATGATCATGTGATATTCTTTTTATTTTCTCAAAACGGTTGAGGCGGGTGGCTCGGAGTTTGGGGTAAATCTCTTGGTGGTAAGACAAAATCTGCTTTCCATTGTACCTAACCAGACATTGTTTCAATAGCACTTCTTTCGCAATCTAATCTTAAATGTTACAATTTGCAGAGGAAGATTGAACTTTAAGTTCAGTACAACGTCGCAATAATTAGCCGAACATGATTATTCCTATTGTCAGTATCACACTTTAAATTTATATCTTATAGCTGCGCAACCGATCAACCTTTTCCCATGGATTCGGAAAGCTTGTGTAACTGAATCAAAGGGAGCTTAGGGAGTTTAGTAGTATAGTATGGAGTTCTTTATTATCCAACTTCTAAAATTGGTAATTCATATGAAATTTTTCATATGCAAAACTTAATAGAACGAAAAATTTACGCCGATTAAAAAGCCCGTGCCCCGCGCCAATTTTCGTTTTTGATTGCTATCACGTGATAATTGTTTATGTAAATTATTCTCACAATTTTTCCTAATAATTATCTGCACACGTCAAAAATTACTGTGCACCTTTTCGATTGGTCAGAAATGATGTACATATGATTATCACGTTACACTCTTAAAAAATTTTCAAGAGAAAAAAAAATCTTTTGATTCCTGCCAGGTTCGAACTGGCGACCTTCAGCGTGTTAGGCTGACGTGATAACCAACTACACCAAGGAATCAACTTCGTTAAAAGTGGGTCAATAAATTATTATTTATATATATCGCCATGTTTAGATTTTCAAATTTTATAATATATATATATATATATACTGTAGTAGTTAGCATAATGAAAATATTTAAAATAAATTTCGCTTTTGAACTAAAATATTTTACTTTTATTTTTTTTCGTAAAGAACATCAAACAGATAAAATATAAATACAACAAACATTAATACTTAATAATAATTACATCATTTTTCACATGAAAAAAAAAGTACTACTACACGAGGAAAAAAAAAGAAAATTCAAATAAAATACCCTCCGAGTCTCACCCTACTCCAAAATAATTATTTTTTTCTAATTATTTTTTTTTTAATCTCCAAGAAAGAGAAAGACTCGGAGGATTCGTTAAAATCAACAAGCTATAAAAATGAGTTAGTAAAAGATGATCAACCGGTGATATATATTTCATTGAAAATCTTTTTCAGGTGGGATAGTTTCTTTAGGATGTTTTGCCTAATAATTTAAAAGAAAATAGGTGGAGATTAAAAAAAAAATTGTTGTTTTGTAAAATTGGTCCTTTCTTTATATTGTGATTTACCTCCATATGTTGAACAATGATTTTATAATTAGCTACAGGAGTCTGATCAAAAAAAAATATTTTGTAAATTATATATTTTATAGGCTTAAATAAAATACTTTAATGTTTTGTTGCTAAAATGTACTTCTTACTTTACAAACGGGACATTTTAGTTGCAAACCCGCAGCACGAGCACCTAATTGAGATTTACCTCCTTGTCTATTTTCGGCTTGTTTCTGAGCCTTTTCCCTAAAAAATATTTAATAATAAGTTATTAATAAATATGAGTAATATTAATTAAATAAGGTAAATTATGGCAAATAACCTAAACCCACCTTGCTTGTTCCTAATAAACAAAGTTTAGTTTAGGGAAAGGTGTACATAATTATTTATAACCTTAATAAAATATTGTAAAAATAAATATGACTGCATACCTTTTGTTTTCCCCTGGCCATTTACTAAAAGCGCCCGAATGGAAACAAACTCAAGGATGCAAATTATAAAAGAAAAAAAGAAAGAAAAAAAGTTGTGTAATAAAAGAAGATAAATTTTATGTTATATACCACAGACCCTATGATCTGTTCCTGATTTGATAATTGATATCAATAATTCGGTGATGAATTTCCTAAAATGGATTACACACATCTAATTGTTGAACTTCCATTATTGATTTCTAAAAGTATTGTTAATTTTAAATCCGGTTCATTAAATAAAAAGATTTTCACTTAAAATTATAAATTATGTGGGTCAGTGTAAAGTTATAAATTATGATTATTATGTCAGGATAAAAATCTTGAATTAAAACAGTTTTACTGTTTGTTTTTTTTTGATTTTTGGATGATCCCACTTTGATCCTTTTGTAACCAACAAATGAATAAATTCCAAAAAGTTTGTGTAAAAAGTGATGACGCGCGATGTTGTATAATAATCCAAATCAATTCAACCAATAAAATATTAGTCTTACCTCACACAATGTGGGGCAAAAGGTCATAATGAATGAAGATGGATGGAAAGACTGAATTGTAATTTGATTTTCGGAAAATTTTTTTTTTTTTTTTTTGCTTGCTTAATCTTTCAACTCTAAAAACCTGTAATTTATTATTATTTTTTTTCTAACAAAATACATTTCTGAATAATTTGGCTTTTTCTTTAAATAAACTTTTCAAGTAATATAGAAAAATTAAAATTAGGAATGGAATCTGTTTGGAAGCGCAGGTATAAATAGAATAGGCGTGATTTTAGTATTAGAATTTTTTTTTATTTCTGATCAAAAAAAGATTTCCCTTATATATTAACAAAGAAACAGATTACTAAATATGTATTAAATCTTTCCTAATATTTTATAATTTAGCAACCGTTTAACTGTTAACACTGACCATAATTCTGCAACTACCACAACCACAACTCCTACAGCAATAACCCCAACTTCAACATCCTCAACAAAACTCATCCAACTTCAACGCACAAATTCACCAAATGGAGTTACTGGCAGCATGGCTGCTTCCACTGTTCTTTTAGCACCAACAACGCCCCTGGGAATGGGCTCTGGTTTGGGTAGTAGTAGCAGTGGGAGCAGTTATCTTACTAAACGTATGAGTATTTCGGGTGTAGGAGAAGATAAAGATAATAAAGAAAAAGAAAATGGAAATAGTAGTAATGGTCTGGTATTGACGCGTCAACAGTTCACACCGAGTCCTACTAGTGAGATTCATCCATTGCATTTTACTTGGGTATTCTGGTTTATGCATCGTAATCCTGGGAGCAAAATACTAAATTACGAGAGTTCTATGAAAAAGATTGCAGCATTTTCTTCGGTGAGTCTATCGAAATCTAGTATGGATTTTTTATTTTTTTTTTTTTTATTCAATTACTTTGTTCTTTTTGCTTAATTAATCGTTTATTAAGTATTTTGAATTTTTTTTTAGATAGAGGATTTCTGGGCGGTTTATAGTCATCTTCGAAGACCTCATGAGTTACCTAATATTAGCGATTATCATCTCTTTAAACAAGGAGTTAGGCCTGTTTGGGAGGTTCGTGTTTATTTTATTTATTTTATTTTGTATTAATAAATGTCTAGTTACTATGACAAAAAATTTCATATTAAAATCAAAAAAAAAATAAATAAAATAAAAAAGACATTATATGATTTAAAATTAATTATTATCTTTTTTTATAAAAACAGATATAAAATTGTTTTTATTTATTTTATTTTTATTTATTATTTATTTTTCCTTAATAGGATGATACAAATATTAATGGAGGTAAATGGATTGTAAGGTTAAAGAAAGGTTTAGCAAGTCGATATTGGGAGAGCTTGGTAAGCTAATATAATTTTGATCTCTCGATGATAATATTAAATTATTGTATTAACTTACTATGAAATCCTTAAAATAGGTAATGGCGGTAATTGGAGACCAATTTGATGTTGGTACGGAAATTTGCGGTGCGGTGCTGTCCATCCGCAGTTCGGAGGACATCTTGTCCCTGTGGAATCAGTCGGCGCACGAAGGAAGAATTAATTTAAAAATAAGGTTTTGTTTCGGATAGTTAAGTTTTTTTTTTTTTTTGATTTATTTTTAATTAACTTTCTTTTTTTTTATTTTCTTTAGAGATACCATGAAAAGGGTTTTGAATTTACCCTCTGATACTATTATGGAATATAAAACACACAACGATGCTTTGAAAGATAATTCTAGTTTTAGGAATACAGACGTTTTTCGATAAAAAAGTAATTTTCTAAAAAAAAAAAAAAATAATAATTAATTATTAATCAAATATTAATGTTCGCTTCTTCTATTTGAGAGTAATAACAGATTATCGTTTCTCGGCTTTTTTCGTCCTAAAAATTAAAATGTATTTTGTTTAAGAAGGAAAAAAAAAAAAAAATAATAATAACCGGAATATACATATATATATTACAGAAAGTACAGAAAGTGATAAATTTGTCTGCTTAATCAATGAGTAAAATTTTATCTTATTACCTTTATAATAAAATTTCACGGCGCATACTCATCACATAATGATTAAGTTAAGTTTATGATTATCAATGTATGCATGCTGATCGGTCCGATTTGATGTATGATCTGTGTAGCATCAGAAAAGCATAAAAGGAACGCTTCACGAAAAATATGTATTTCATAATTTTTAATTTTTATTGAAAGTATTAATAATATTTCTATAGACTATATAGACTGCTAATAAATACTATAGATACTAAAATAGTAAGTAATTTGGACGTAAAATAATGCAAGCAATACGATATAAAGAATCGTCTTATTTTTTTTTTCTGCATTTTATATCTCTGTTTCTTAAAATGTGTGTACAATAAATCCCCATGGAGGATAACCTTGAAGAGTTTTGATTTGTCAGGTAGAAAAAGGTAAAAAGGAACGTAGATATTCAATGGTTCTATATATCCCGAATATTGAAATTTCACAAAAAGGTTTAAATCATCATAACCATTTATGAATGAAGTCAGTATTATTAAAAAATATAATAATAAAATATATATATATATTTTTATTTGAAATAAGCTTCTTTAAAAGGCTGCATTTTACAATAAATAACCTTACCCAAGTTTAGTCTTCTTAGAAGCACTACTTGTACTAGCATCATCACTATTATCGTTTACTGCAATATGTGGCGACGTGCGTTTAGTACTAGAAGTTGATATGTCTGAATCATTTAATGGGGAAATGCCCCAATTACCCTGAATGTCTTCTATATTTTCATCGGATTTATCAGAATTATTGTCATTCGAGTTTGGCCATGAATTATCGTCATCTTTAGGTGGTTCGTATTTATTTCCGAATTCAAATTCTATCCCTTCAATTGTAGTACTACTTGGCTCATCATTTACATCTAAAATACAAACAGATATAGCATGAAAACATGTAAAGGTTAAATTAATATGAAAAAAATTCAAGACTCACCGTTAACCATTTTATCTTCACCCTCTTGATCCTGTTCCTCTTGTTCCTCTTCAATCTCTAAATCAGCATTCACTATTGCACTTATCCAGTTATTCCAAGATAGGATCTCGATGTTTCCTATCTCTTTTGTTATATTCTTTTCCAGGGCTATCTGATATTTTTCCCCATTCTCCATATAGTTTGAAAATAACTTGGTATCACGTAATAAGCCTTCAGAAACTTTTCTGACTTTCTTGTCGTCTTTAACTATTAGCCAACAATGAGTATCATCAATCCATTGAATGAATATGTTGCCAAACTCACCAAATATCGTATGAAGAATCGCCTGTGAACAAGACGTAGGAATATTTGATAACAAAAATCCGTTTGATTTAGAAGGCGGGACTATAATTGTGAAAATAATTAAACGAATTAAAATAAAATACTAATATATGCTTTTAAAATTCTCTCGAACACTTACATCCATCATTGCCATCTAGACATATATATTTAAAATCAGATCTCAACAGATGTAATTTATTATAAAAACGCGTTAATTTCTCGGTCTTAAATAACTTTGTAACCAAATTCGTATTTTCTTCATCCATATATTCATGTCCCTGCTTCATTGAATCGGCAGTATTTTCCAAGAAGTCATTGAAAACGTTAGAGTATATATCTACATCTTGCTCTTTTTTCAGAAGTTACTACATTAATTAGAGAATATTTTCAAATTTTGTATGATGTTTTAAGCTTACCTTTTTCATTTAACAAAAATACTGTTAATCTTATAAAATTGTATCCGGTAATGTATGCATCATATCCAGCCTCATGATTATGCGATTTATCGTTTAGTGTATAACGAGTGAATTGTGGATCTAGGACTGTAAATTATTGCACAAATATTAGCGAAATGAACAAAAAGATATTATCTAATAATAAAATAAAGATAAAAAGGACAATTTTTTTCAACCAATTTTCGGTGAATCTTCTTCAAAAGGTGGTGTTTGTACAATATCTAAAATAGCCTGAACTCCATTTTTTGGTATCAACTCCTGATATTATGTTAAATATTACATGGCATTTTATTATATATATATTATTCTACTATTATATATACTAGTTACGAATTGAAATTACCTGTAATCTTTTATGGGTGGCTGCTATATGTTTGGTATCAATAACGCTAGAATTTTAGAGAAAGAAAATTAGCAATAATTTCCAACTTTAATATCCTATTTGATATCTATCAACTCACACTTCAAACAACTCATGTACAAGCTTTTTCCATATCTTTAATTTTTCAGGTAATTCCTCCCAGAATTGATGTACCAACTGGCACATATCTAAAAAGCAATTATGACCAACGATGGGTTTTTTAGATGTTATTAACAGTTCAATAATGCTACGAAAATTTAAGCTAGCAGACAAAGCCTAAATAAAAAATGATAATGAAATTAATGAACGATAAAATATTGATTCACAAATTCTATATTAAACATACATCAGCCGCATCATCCTTTGATCTTTTTTCCTTTTGTTCTTCTGTCATTCGTGAGAAAAAAATGCTTCTTGGTCTGCTCTCTGCCGACGCGAGACCACTGTATCTATATTTTAATGATAAAAAATGAATACTCTGAAAAAGAAATTAAATATGTATATTATTTAAGAATATGACGAAACCTTTGCCTGTATTCCTGAAAGATCAAACGTTTCTGTTTTATACTAGGAGTTTCCACTGTTAAATGTTCTTCACTCGTATCGCAAAGCCATTTATCAATAGTTGACCTTTCGGTTTGATTTCCCAATTTATAGTAAGAAAATTCACATCCAAAGATTCTAATTGGAAAGAATGTCAAAGTATTGACTTACATAGATTTTTCTACGAATTCTTTTGTTTCATTATCCGGCGGGTTGTCTAAAAATGAGACAAATATCAATTAAACGATCGTAGGTATTTGATAGGTTAATTCGATTAATTACCAATTTGCCTTTGTGCAATATCAGCTCTTCTTTGTATAAGCTTAATTTCATCTGTTTTATTAAGAAATGGTATACCTTTATAGTTTACATACAAGATTATACCAATTGTATTAATATTACATTTTGTTAAATCAAATTACAACGTATAAATGGATAATTGATGGTTTGTTATATTTCGTACCTTGTGCGATTAATTTATTGAAGTCAAATCCACAATTTGATAGAAAATGTAAACTGGATCCACTGCACATAAAACATATATCATGATAATCCTTCCTATCGGAGTTCGCTGGAAATATATAAAAGTTGAATGGTCTTGCTATAAAAGTATTCTCCGCTTCCGAGTATGTAAAAGTACATATCCCGAATTGAATTATAAGAAACTAAAAATATGACAAATTTTACTGTTATAATTTCTTATAAACCATTCAATATTATAAAATCGAAAAAAAAAAAAATTGAGAAATCACATACTTTTGTAGCAGCAATTCGGACTTTTGTATATCTTGACTGTGGATCATCGAAAGTTTTTATTCTCTCAATGCTTTCGTGTAAGCCTATTGTAATAAAGAAAGTCGCGTTTTAACAAAAATAAATTTATATTGACAACTAATAATTTTATTACCCACCAGTTAACTCAGTGTCAATAGCTATAAAATCGGCTCCTTCAATAGCCTCTTGAACGATGGAGAAAAGTTCGTGGAAATTATTTTTAATAATTTCCATATTATATAAATTTGTTTTAAACCGAAATATTGAATTTCTTGCTCATAGATCTCTAGGGAATAATTATTTACTGGTATTTAAGAACTTTTATAATGTTTTATTAAGTCATTCGTCATAAAGTTGTAAAAGTTTTGGACGATACTTTACGGTAATTACGGTAATTATATATGACGATTATGACGATTATGCAGTCAGAATAATGCATTTATGATTTGTGTCACGAAACCTTTGGATTTTAATAATTAAGTCCGGACTCCGGTCATTTACTTTTGTTATTGATCAATCCATTGTCATTGTTGTCATTGTCTCCATTGATGATTAGGATCACGGAGTTAAAACAAGTTCTTCGCATCTGTTATTATAACTTATAAAGACCGGATGCACTATACAAAGACTTTCAGAACAATCTTTAGCCGTTCATTTTTTTTTCCTTAAAGTCCGAAACATCGGTTATCCTATTCTCTAAATTTTAAAAATTTTCTGGCATTGCAATTTAAAGCTAATAGAAAGGAGATACACATTTAAAAGACTTTTCTTCAGATAAAATATTATAAACGCGTAAAACAAATAAACTTAATTCCGACTTTGATTATTTAGGCTTTATGACCTATTTTTCTACTGTTACCGATTTCCAAATAAGGAGAGAATTTTAATTAAAAAGCGAATTCTTTTTTTTCTTTGTAAATAATGGCTTAAACGCGTGTTGTAGTTGGAAATTTGTGTAATTGTATTTCCACTAAAACTTATGTGGAACTTCATTGTTAATCACTTAACCGTATAAACCGTCATTTAAATATTTCACCATTTCATATTTAAAAGGTTTTAAAACGTTAACTCTAGTGGGTTTTTCTTGAAAAATAAAAAAGATGGTTCATACTATACGAATTTCGACTTATGATGAATTTGACGGAACTGTTAATAAAATTGTTCAAGAACGCAAAGGACAAAACATCTTTGTCCTTTTATTCGGTAAGAAAAAATATACATATATAAATACGTATAATATATTTTTAAATTAAACTGTATCATGTCACGCCTTTATTGGCATAACTAATATTTTACTTTTTATAAAAAGGTACTGAAAACCCAGATACCGGAAAATCGTGGTGTCCAGATTGTGTAAAAGGTAAATTTAGAAATGCTTTTTTTTCGGTCCATAATTAATTTTTGGATAATTTTCTTAGCTGATCCTTTAATCCGTAAACATCTTGAAGAAGAATCGCCTGTTGATTCCGTATTAATTGAAGTTCCTGTTGGAACAAGAGAAGAGTAAGTAATTTACGAGGTATAAAATTATGTTTCCGATTTAATATTATTCTTAACTGAAATTCAAAAAAATAAATAAATAAATAAATCTAGATATAAGGGTAGACCTGATAATCCTTATAGGCTTCATCCAAGAATTCAATTAAAATCCATTCCAACATTAATCAAATGGACCGAAAATGTTGAAACCGACAAAAGATTGGTAGAAGAAGAATGTGCACGCGATAATTTATTGAGCGCATTTTTTTCGGCTTAACAGCCGTTTATATGATACACTTGTAATGCCCTGTAAAAATCTGCCAAATTTCTGTTTATTAATGCTAATGTTAAATTATAATACAGTATAGTATAAATCATCTTTATTTCATTAGTATATAAAAATCAATATCATTTAATCAGGAAATAATAAAAATTACAATTTTGCTTTTGCTTTATCAGGTTTAAAGAATGTTTCACTTATATTTTTTCTTTGGATTTTACCCGTAGCAGTCTTAGGCATAACATCAGTAAAATAGATTTTCTTTGGTATTTTAAATTTAACAAGATTCTTTTCACAATAATCTTGTAATTCTTTTTCAGTAGTTTGCTGATCCTTCTTCAAAATAACTGCAGCATGAACTTCTTGTCCATACATTTCATCAGGTACAGCAAAAGAAACAGCTTCGGAAATCGAAGGATGTGATAAAAGAACTGAATCGATTTCTAAAGGCGAAATTTTTTCTCCACCACGATTGATTAATTCTTTAATACGTCCCGTTAAATATAAATATCCATCTTTATCTAGTTTACCTTGATCACCTGTTCTAAACCACCCGTCTTTTATAAATGATGATTTATTAGCTGACGGATTATTAAGATATCCTGGTGTCACATTTACACCTTTAATACACACTTCGCCTTCCTCAGTCGGATTGCCATTTTGATCCAAGATAGCTATTTGAACTCCCTGACCCACACCAACTGAACCAGGCTTATGAGGTAAAGGTGGCAATGGATTTGAGGTCATTTGGTGAGCTGCTTCAGTCATAGCATACGCTTCCAGTACGGGCGCATTATATACCTTTTCAAGCTCCTTTAAGGTACTTGGAGCAAGCGATGAAGAACACGAACGGATAAAGCGTAATTTAGGTGCCCCTCCGCTTGGAGGCGGATGACGCAATAAAATTTGATGAATTGTAGGGACTTTGCATTAAGATTGGTATTTGATAAAAAGAATAGATTAGATGCTTTTCCAGTACTTTTTAAAAATATTATAATTTTTTTCCTTACCGGCAGTGTACCAAGTACATTCGTATTGTAAAAAGTGTTTCCAAAAATCGGTGGCAGAGAATTTAAGAGGAATTACTACTGTTCCTCCTGATAATAAAGTGGATAGCATTCCACCAATTAAACCATGAACATGAAAGAGTGGCATTACTAGCAAGGTACGATCGCTTGGAATCAATTTATATGTTCGGATTATATTATTCATGGTTGTTGTAATATTACGATGCGTAAGTGGAACACCTAAATTTCATTTATTCATTATTTATTAATAATATAAAATCAAACATTTATAATTGCATTAATAATTAAATTCACCTTTGGGTCGTCCAGTTGTTCCTGATGTATGTAATAAAAGAGCGACATCAGAGGGATGAGGATCTCGGTTTTTAAATTTTCCTCCTTTTGCATTTCCATGAATATCCAAGTTGATTTGATGACTATGGTTATCCCATGATATTTCAAAAATTACCGCATTAAAAGCCCTGGCAGCCCGAACTGCAGGTTTATTTTGGTTTACCCAACCTTTTGGTACTATCATTACTTTACTTTTTGAATCATCTATATAAAATTTAAATTCATTTTCGGCATAATTTGGATTTAATGGTGCTGCAACATTTCGAAGTAACGTAAGCGCTAGAAAAGTAATTGTAAATTCTAACGAATTTGGTAATACAATAGCGATAGCATCTTGTGGTTTTATATCACATTTCTCAATAATTTGTTGTTGAAACGATTTAATTTGTTCATATAATTGTTTATATGATAGTTCTGGCCCACTATCTGGAATAATAATAGCTGGTGAAGTCGATTTATGTGAAAATATATCAGCAAAAGTCGCCATAATAATCAACAAAAAAAAGAAAGATGAAATGAAGGGAGAAAATTTTATATTGATTTTGATTGTCATCTATGACGAATTTTTGATGTAACATTTAGCCATTGGCCATTACTAATATAGACCTGATTATCCGGGATCATTAATTAAAAACTAACAGCTAAATAATCTTTTCAAATAGTTTTGTAATAAAATAATTTTTATCATTAGATCCTGAATGGCTTCAATATTCTCTTTAACAATTGTGTTATCGTTATTACTATATATCTTAATTTGGTAATTTGTTGAATACTGCTTTTAAAATTACTGCAGCTGATTATCTCTTGAAAATGTTGCGATCATGATCAAATTCAACTTGCCGCGGAAATTTGAATTAGACAATATTCGTTGTAAAGTTCAGTAGCAAAAGTTGTTTACTGTGTCAATGTCAATGAATCGGTAGGTTCATAATATATAGTACACTTCAGGCTTGATAGAGAAATGAAAAATATTTTTATGATTATTATTAGTTTAAAAAGCAGCGTATGTGTTTTGTATTGTAGAAGGTAGCAGTTCCATTGTATTACTTTTTTTGTAATTTCTTCTAATTAGGTAAAAACAATTTTGCTAACGCCTTAAAAATGGTATTCATTATACTCTGGTACAAAAATTTTGATGTAGAAGTCGTGTAACATTGTAGAAAATCTAATTTAGGATTTTTTTTTTTTTTTATTAAAAAAAATTTATCATGCTCTTAAAATTTGCACGGAATAATTTTTGTAATTCAAATAGAGCTTTCTTATCCAAAAATTATTCTACCTTTAATTCGAATATAAGAACACCTTTTACAGTTCTCGGTATTGAAACTTCTTGCGATGATACAGGAGTTGCAATTGTAAATTCGGATAGACAGATTATAAGTGAAGCGATCCACCTTCAACAGCAACTACACGAACCATATGGAGGAATCGTTCCGAACTTGGCAATGTCAAGTCATCAACAATATTTACCACTTGTAATACGAGAAGCTTTGGATAAAGCAAAGATGGATATCGCTAAAGATATCGATGTAATTGCAGTTACGAGAGGTCCTGGACTTCCTGCTTGTCTTGGCAATGGATTGAGCGCGGGAAAAGCTTTGGCTGCTGCACTTTGGTAAATGTAGAAAAAAACTGTTTCATTGCGTAAAAAGTATTGAACGAAACAAATTTTCTCATAGCTTATCTTTTATAGTAAACCATTAATAGGCGTTCATCATATGGCATGTATTAACGATGAATAACTAAAAAATCCAAGAGTTTAAACAATTCATTTTCTTTCAGGTGTAATGTTATATCATATATCGTATGTTATAGGAAGCTCATGCGCTTACGGCACGTCTTACTCATCCAACTCCAAATTTGCTACCTTTTCCTTTTTTGACATTATTAATTTCTGGTGGACACACTCTCATATTGGTAGCACGTGGTGTTAATCATTATATCCATCTTGGAACAACTATAGATGATTCAGTTGGAGAGGCTTATGATAAAACCGCTCGATTACTTAAAATACCTTGGTTGAAAGGTCGCGGAGGTGGTCCTGGTGCAGCATTAGAACAGTTTGCTGAAAAAGGAAACTCTAAGAAATTCTCGGTTCCAATACCGATGACAAAAGATAAACGTAGAAAAGAGGCAATGGATTTGAGTTTTAGTGGGCTGAAAACATCAATGAGTGCTTTAATTATGAAGCATGACTTGGATTTAGACGATGAAAATATTAAGAGAGATTTAGCTTCAACTTTTCAGAAAGCGGTTATATCCCATTTGACAGATAAATTAGAATTAGCTTTTAAATGGTGTAAAGAAAAGGCCATCCCATTAACAGCTTTAGTCGCAAGTGGTGGTGTAGCAAGTAATAAAAGCATTCGTTCTGGGTAATTTTTTTTTTTTTTTTTTTTTGAAAATTACAATACTTGGTTTAAAGTTTTTAATTTACTCAACTTTTTTTAGTTTGGAATCGTTAGCGTTTGAGCAGTATAACGTTCCATTAATATGTCCTCCAACACATTTATGTACTGATAATGGTGTTATGGTTGCATGGGCTGGAGTGGAACGTTTTCGCATAGGATTAGTAGATGAATATACTATTGATCACATGCCAAAATGGCCAATTTCGTCTTTAGGATCTTCAACGTCCCTATAATTTTTATTTTGAGCCATGTAAGATTCAGAGGTCGATAACTTAAGATTATATTGAAAATAATTTTTATTTAAAGCAAAAAAGTAATCGTTTGGGAAAAATTCATATTAAAGCTATATTTTACTGAAAATGAACTATAAAATCCGATATCTTTTTTTCATTGGATCAGGATCGCTACACCTCGATACAATTCTATCTAAAGTTATCAAAGCTAATAATACGATGTCAATTGTAGCTGTTCCTCCTTTTATATATGAAAAAAAAATATTAATTTTCAATATATATGAAATTTACAATTACCAAGAACTATACAAACCAACTCCGATCTCATTCAAGAGTTCATCGTATGTGAATTCATTCCAAGCCTGTTTCGGAAAATCCGGCAAATCGTGTTTATCTTAAATAATCACGAATATTTCCTATCAATATTTTATTAATAACTAAATTAATATAAGAATAACAAAGGAATTATTTAGCTTACCTTCGACCATCTCATTAATATCATATATTACTTGATTTAAGAACTATTATAAATATATAAAATTATGTTCAATTATATATTAGTCGAAACTATCGCAGAATAACTTGCCTCTATAGAAATTTGTCTATGAATATCACGACCAAGTGTTTCAAACTCTTCTTTCATAATTGGCCTAATTTGTGTACATTCCGGAAGTTCATTAGAAGATAAAGATGGAAAACTTGATCTAGGAGACATTTGCTGTTCAAATAAAGATATTGGTGTTACATCATTTGGCGCGACGTTATTGGTAAATTGTTGAGATTTAGAGTTCTCTGAATTTAGCTTAATTCCATAATCTTTAATTAATTCGGGTGTGCCTAGAAAAATGCAATAATTTATATAAGTATACATTTAATAATTGATTTTTTTAAATCGATATTAACCAGCTTTAAGTAATGCTAACGCTTGATCTGATAAACCAAAACTTTCAAGCGTTGGACTTTCTTGTGTTTGAGTGGAAAGCCTTTTGAATGTTTTGATAACAGGCGGTGTGAATCGTCTTTCAGATTCAGGATGAAACTTTGAAGGTTCGTTGGTTGATGTAGATTTTGATTCAATTTCCTCCGTCGTCTTTTCATCAGCAATAATTGATTTTGAAACGAAAGTTCCTAATAAAAGGATTATTAATTATTTTCCTTGTAATTAAATAAAATTTGATTAAGAAAACGCGAAAATACGCGTAAACTTACCTTCCAACCCGAATTCGCGTAATTGTTCTTCCATTAAACATATATCATGCTGCATCTATCATTAAATGATATCGGATAAAATTTTAAAACTTTATACAAATATTTTGTAAATATTAAACCGAATTTTAAATACCTTTTCATAGACATTATTAGTCGCTAAAATGAGATCGCTCATATGATGCTTAGTGTTTGGAGTTTCCTCTAATGAATTTATTTCATTCAGCATTGCTTTACTTTGTACCAGCATATCACGAAAATAATCTTCCTGATACCCAGAGGAAATTGGTAATGCGGGACTTTCAATTGTAGTCCTTTAATTATTTATTTAAAAAAGAATTGTTTTTTTCTTCTTAAGATATTAGGTATTAATGTAATATAACAAATAGTTACAAACCTCAACTCGCGACATGATTCTTCGATTTGAGTCCCAAATTGTATCAATTTTGTAAAAAATTCCTCCATCATTAAAAGTGCGTAAATGATTATTAAAAATTATCGGTTGTTCAAAAGAAAACAATTGTCTAACTGCTAACAAGAAACGAGATAACCAAAACGATGGATAATTATAATATCAGGTGACGTGAATAAACGTTGTACTACAGTGATCTTCTTTACACATTTTTTATTTTTACTTTTATTGTACTAACTACACAAGATAAGTAAAAACCCAACCCTCGAGAGAATCGTCCTGCCTATTATTTATCAAATACACTAGGCATAACCTGTACTGTCTAATCCCAGTGAGAAGTAGAAGAACCAGACTATAAAACAACGATATAACATACTACCAACTTCTTTGCACGTGACTGAAGCATGATTTAAATTCTATTGGCCTAATTTCACGTGGTGATCTACATTAATTAACCAATAAAATAATCTTAAATTTTCACGTGATATAAGCAAATTTTGTACGATATAGCTGATAAAAAGAATGTGATTGTATTCTTGCTAAAGTCTAAAACAAATCTCTTACTAATAGCTAGTGACAACGATATATATATAGGAATAAATAATAAAATAGAAGAAATTATTGATCTATTCATTCATAATTCAAATAATAGACGGAGATTAGATAATGAATTTTATGTAGAACTATTATTTATAGAAAATTGGTAAAAGTTATGAACAATCGTTTGGGTATCTGCGATGCTAATGAACTTAATTCAATAGATAAGATCAAAGACGAATTAAGAAAATTTAATAACGATAATAAAATAGTGGATACAGTAAGACAAGTATGTAATATAGTAACTGAAGATCTAATAGTAACAGACTATAATTTATATTGGGAGAAAAATTTACTTACGGGCGACCTCAGAGGATGGCCAAAAAGCGAACGGACGCGATTTACAAGAATGAAAATTTAAATTATGGGAACATGGAAGATTTATTTTATTACAATTTCCGACAAGAAATTTACTGGAGTAAATCATTAAATTTCCTTATTAATGAAAACAAATATAAGAAATCGCAATGTAGTGATAAAGACACAAGAGAACGTGCATATTAAATTAAAAATTTAATCAAAGAGTTACCGACATACAGTGTTTTACATTCAAGACGAACTAATAATATAGATAGCGATATTTGTCCCAGATGTGAAATAGAAGTAGAAGAATGGTTTTATGTATGGAGATGTGAATATAATGGTCATACGATTAGAGAAGTGATCGAACAATCGGTTGTAGAATTCGAAGAAAAATTACAAGAAGAAGGATCACTTGATAAAGTCAGTGTTTTGAGGGATCATAACATAGCTTTTATACAATGTCTATACGAAGGTTTTATTAGGATATAGTAGAGAGTGGGAACTATTGTGAGGCGTATATAATAACGTTTTTAACAACATAAGTAAGGAGAAGGAAACGAAAGAGATTATTTTTGATTTGTGGTGTTTTTGTTATGACAAACTTAAACGGAGATTTGGTTCAAACGATGTGAGGAGGTAGTTAATATAGAAAAAAAGAAGGGTATTGACAGGGCAGATAAAAGGAAAAGGAAAAGTCCGGAAAGTGGTGACAGCAATGATATAAGGGAAAATATGATCAAAAACAGGATAAAATTAATAAAAACCCATAAAAAAAATAAGAAAACCACATTAAATTTGGTAGCCAGAGACAAAGCGATTCAAAATGTTATTGAGAATCGCCCAGTGAAAAGGTTTTGCCATATTATAGTTAAAAATATATAAATAGTGTAGATAATAATGTAATTAGTTTAGATTACCTAGTATTAGTTTATTAAATTAGTTATATCGTTTAGTTATTAACTAGTTTAGTAATTTTTCTAGATGTTTAAACGATTATGTAATCTTTTGATTCAAATAATTAATAAACGTATTACTAAATTTAAAAAAAAGTCCAAAACAAAGCATTTACTTTCATAAAATTAGAAATTGCTTTGTTACACCTTCATTTATTGTGCTAATATTCTGAAACTCGTCAGTTTCATCTAATACATCCTCCTCATTTTTCTTCGAGTTCTTCTTCGAGGTTCATGTTCATTTCTAAACGTTCATTATATGGATTTAGAAAGTTCATCAATTCCTGTACAAAAATATTCAAAACAAAAAATGCATTTTAATCCCATATTTATGAAACACTGGTCATGATAGGCATGTCCACAAGCTAAAATCTTTCCATGTGCAAATAAAGGATTTGTACATTGATCCCAATCACAAAAGTCGTCTTGACTAGGCGGATGTGAAGTATGATATCCGGAAGGTAAAGCCCCTTTAGAAAATCCTTTAGTAAGTGGTGGAAAAAATATATTTGCTTTTTAATCTTTTTACCCTCAGTTTTAACCCTCCATTTTCTTCTATCAATCCACAACTTTTCAAAAAAGTCTAGAAGAAAATTGCAGTTTGTAACCAGCTTATTTTTAGTATAAGGATACGATCTGGTTGCTGAAAAGGATCGTGCAAAATCATTTTCATGATGATCAATAGAAATTGCTTGATTTTTGAACTTGTATGACGTCGTACAAGGCTGTGAAAATTTTCAACAGGATATTTTCTCTAAGTTAATTATAGGATGTTGACAATTACACAATTTTGAATATCTGAGATAAATGCTAACATAAGATTATTGTAACTTTTGCGTAAAGATCTTAGCATTACTGTCCAAAGTCGAAAAATTGTTCCAAGATATTCTTCAAAATGAAATTTTCCACGAAATAAATTGGAGTAAATCTCTAAGGATGCCGGTACTAGATTATCTAACAAATCAACAAAGTTTGATATCCAACATTTTTTGATTGATTAAATCGTGAAACAATATATTCTTTAACCAAAATCCATCCTGTATTTGATAGGTAGAGAAGAAGATAAATCCTCCATGGTTTTGGTTTTGCTGCCAAATTGCGTTTTTTACCAAATACTTCTCTATATAATTGATTGAAAAATGGATGAAAGAGTAAGAAACATGTTTCTCGAGTATTTAATGAAACATTAAGTGGACCAAGGATTGGAACTGTATGTAAAATATGGTCAGAAACTTGAGACTGTATTCCCAACTGCATCTTGTTAAAATAGCTCGTCTAATGTAAAGTTGCCCAGGAAAATCAGCAGGTACTGGAATGATATAATTGTATAAATAAGATTGAACTTCCGGAAGTCTAAATTCAATTAATCTATATTAATGATGCATAATAACATATTGTATATACATACATACCCGGAATTTATTAAGGGCTTTTAAATAATCATCTGTATTTTTAAGATTTGTTGGAATAAAGTCAATGAGTTTTGTAGAACTGAAACTCCTGATATGCTTTTCAGATATGTCAGCATCATACGAATAAATTGTTAATGATTCAATAAGTTCTGCTTCGCTTAATGTTGACATGTCAGTTAGTTGATTCCAAGTAATTTTTCTCGTATTATACTATAACTAACGTTTGTCATATTGATTTGCCAATGCATCTTTTATTATAGAAGCTTCAATACCTTTTGGATTGAGAAAAATGGAATTGGTGCGATGTTTGATGACGTGTTAATTAAAAGTGTGACCATATGTGTAATTCTTGATAATGAAGTTGTATTTGGTTGGCGTGATTCATGTAAATCGGGATAATCATCTATGTTTAATACAAAAATTTGTCAAAACTTTAAAAAGTATAAAATATAATTAATTTAGTTATTAATTAACAATGAAATAAAAATATAACTTACATTATTTAAAAAATATTTGCGAACTGATTCCTCATACTCAGCTTCGATTTTCTGTAAATTATTGTAAACTGGTATGTTACGCTCAATCCCCAGTTACAGACGTTCCTGCACTAGCCAAACTCATCCCAATAGCACTTTTTGCAGCAGTTATTGCTTATTCCGAATTTCAAAGTGATGCAATACAATGACAGAGGAGCATTACTTTTTTTTAAGTTGCTCATTTGTTCGTGTATTTTTGCCTTTTGGTTGATATAATGAATCAAAAAAATTCAATTAATTTAGGATCACGCATTTCTATTATCGCAGTTTTCAGAATTCTGCTACCCCATGCAAATTACTTAATAAAAAAAATTATCCCTATGTAAGTTAATCACTAGTAGTTTTTTTCTGATACCCCAATTTCCATTCCTTATATAATGCTTTTTATATCAACCTATTTATCACTAACATATTTTGATACATAATATTTATTCTAAAATTTCATATAGTTTATTTTTCAAAATAATTTTTCACATAATTTTTTACTTTTATTTAACATTATGCCAATTCCCATTTTCTGCAGATTCTTTGCAGATGACTCATTAATAATTCTGTTATTTATTACTGAATGGTAAATAGAAGTCTTGGATTTTTTACATGATTACTGATTACTCAAAGTTTCTTTTCTTCTCTCTTTTGGATCCACAACTATTTTACCATATTTTTTCAATTGTTAGCAAAATTAATCTTATTACAATAATTTGGCTAGTGACTTTTGATTATATTTTCACTTTTTTTTTTATCTTATTAGATTCCTATATAAATTGTATATCTGAAATTATTTAATGAAATAATAAAAGTTATACTTTAATTATAAACTGTAACTTAACTAACTAATGCATTTTACAACTAATGAAATCCTTTCCATAATTGATTTATCAATCAAAATGGAGTATTATATACTTCATTTAATTTTAACAGTATAAAAGTGCCACTTATTAAAGTCACGCGACATTACATAACAATCTGACTTAAATATAGTTTCTTTTTCCCTTTCTTTACACAGATCAAAAAATATTCACTCGTGATCAAAAATTTTACTTATTAAACTATGCCACCAGTAGGTAGACCACGACAGAATAAAGGACCTTGTGCAGTATGTGGATTACAAGATAACAAAGAAATTTATAAACGGTTAAAAGATTGGTTACTCGCTGAAGCAAGTAAACATTCCCATACTGTTAAGCTTAAATTGGTGATGAGCTATGTAAAAAACATTACAATGAGTTGGTAGTTTATGATAGGCATAAAGCTAAGTCAGATAATAAAAAGAACAATGATTTTGCATATAATACTGGAGGTGATCAAAAGAAACAAGTTTCTCAAGAGTCTAAGAGCCAAGTTGTCTTAGAACGTAATAAATATAACGAACTTTTCAATTAAGAAAAATCAGTTCAAGAGCTAATGGCTAAAATACATGTATTAAAAGCTGAATTGGAAAATACAATTCGTCTGAAATCTGATATTTTAATTTATTAGTATTGTTTATTAATTATTATTTCAATTACCAATTTTGGTTTTAATATAGAACTTAACACCTTTCGTAATTTCTTAAATGACAAAGTTCAACGCCTCGCTACTGTATGTGTTATATAACCACCAGCATCATGAACGTCAAAGGCCTATTATTAATCCTGATAGATTTGTCCAATTATCGCAATTTTCAGAATTCTGTAATGTTGTTGTTACTATGTGATTATGATTACCAGACAAATTGTCCGGGTTTTATCCAGTATTCGTCCGGTAATCTGATTTAGAATCGATTTTACTAAAATCGAATCTATCAAAAATCGATAAGAATCGATTTTAAATTGATTATTGAAAAAAAATTCGAATCTATTACGTTGGTGGTAACTTTAGTCAAGTTCACGAATTACGAGTAATGTGACTTAGATAAATAGCTTAACCTAAAAAAATATATAAAAAAGTTAGAGTTAAATAAAATTATAATTCTGGCCGGCATTATGAATTGGGCCCCGAATTATACTATTAGTTAAAATTTGAAAAAAGTAAAAATTTTTTTTTGACAAATGATATAAATCACAAAAAAAAACACGTTAATAAATATAAATCATGAATGAAATTATAGTAGTGTTAAAAGATTTGATTTTTCATTAAAATCAGGATCAACAAAATCATAACATCTCAAATGTTGTATTTTATAGTGCATAAAATCGATTAGAATCGATTAATCAAAAATCAAAAATCAAATCTTACAATCAAATCTTGAGATTCGATTAATCATGAGTAGTCAATTCTAGAATCGATTCTCCAAATTGCAATCGATTCCAATCCCTAGATTAACATAAATTGTATATGAATTAATCTTTAATTGTACATTCTATGCATTCAGAGTTTTCTTGAACTAAAATTTCAGCAAGTTTGCAACTTGTATAATATACTTGTGAATGAGATTGTATAATAGAAGTATTTGCTTATTCTTGTACTAAATTAGCTTTGTTTGTTTCTACAAATTCTAACAAATCATTTTTTAACTGATTATCAATATTAGGTACTTCATAGATATAATCTTCATCCCATTTTATATCATAATATTCATTAATACATTCAATCCATTGAGATATAATATTTTCAAGCATTATTATAGTTGGCCTATTAGAAGGTTCTGAATCCCAACATTTTTTCATTAAGTTTATATAACATTTTGGAGTATTTTTTATAATTTCAGGTAAGACAAGGTGATGATCATATTCTAAGGGTGCTTACTTTCAGGTAATATTGGGTGCTATTTAGGGGTTGCTTATATTCAGGACTTTATGGTATTGACCTTTATTGAAATTTGATTGTTAAATCTTTTACATTTAAATTTAATAAAACATATTATTTCAGAATCTTTTAACATTATCCTTTAATCAAATGGTTTAAGTTTTATTTTCTACATGTATAAGATCAATATATCATACTTTGTTCAAAATGTAAAAGTCAAGTCATTTGTTAAACATATAGTACAAATTAAATTAAATTGAAAAAATTAAATTATTCAATTTTATCAATCTTGTCAATCTTGTAAATGTGATATAGAATGGATTCAGTTAGTATATAAAATTTGTAAACTTATTCCATCTTTTAAATGCATAAGTTACAATCTCCTAAGCTTTATATATCTAATATTTTAGGCAAAATTGATTCAGTTTTTGTCAAATCTTGTCAATGTAACAAAGAATAGATTCAGTTACACAAAATTTAGTTTAATGTTCCACATGTTAAATTTTTTTCAAGTTTATATTTTAATGAGCCAGCTTGAGTCATACTATATACAAGAGATTTTTTTATTTAAGGCCCTTTTTATTGCATTAAACAAGAAACTTCATTGTATTTCTTTAAATATATCTTGTAAAGAAATACATTTTGTATTCATTTTTTTAAATATATCTTGTATTTCTTTAAATATATCTATAGATTTTATTCTTTAAATATATTATTAAGTTTATATTCTTTAATATGAGTACATCTGAGAGCTATCCTGGTCATCTGTATTTTGATTACTATTAGTAGTTATTTAGTAATTTTAATAACTAATTAATTACCTTTCAATTTTCTTAGTCCTTATCTCTTATATGAAAGGGAGAAATAATAAGATTTCATATTGTAGATGTTTGAACAGTTATCATGATATTATTGCTACTTTAACTTTTTCATTAGACAGCAACTGGAATGAGCTTGATAATACTTGGGCTGCCCATTTTTTGCATGAAGGAAGAGATATCCCTGGTTTAAAAATAAGGTGCATTTTTTATTTTGCAAAGTAAGGGTAACCCCTAGATTGATAATTTCTTCGAGATAGGGGAATTACTGGATTGGCAAACTTTGGTAACAACCCCAAGGCTCTCAATTCAGGTGCCCATACTTTGTAGTTGATAAAAGTCTGCTGATTCTGGAGGAGGAATTGGCTATCATCATGAAGTTAAACTAAATGGAGTCTTGTATTTATTAAACAGCAGTATTTAATAAGTATTAAAAATTTGTATTTATTAAGTATAAAAAAA
>JADRCO010000841.1:0-25727 GCA_021464525.1 Rhizophagus sp. LPA8_4_AMF
AATATTATAATTAATTTGAAATGTCATAATTAATTTGGGATGTTATAATTAATTTAGGATGTTATAATTAATTTGGAATATTATAATTAATTTGGAATGTCATAATTAATTTGGAATGTCATAATTAATTTGGGATGTCATAATTAATTTGAAATGTTATAATTAATTTGAGATGTTATAATTAATTTGGAATGCCATAATTAATTTGGAATGTACAAAAAAAGCAATTTATCAATCCTAAATTAATTTGGCTATTTTGATGGCCATAATCCCAAATAATTTGCCATTTAAATGGCATCTATAAACAGAACCCCAAAGATTACATATAAAACTGAAATCTAGGTTTATATAAAGTTACTATATAGTTTTTTAATATCTTAGAATTGAGTTTGTAAACTAACTAATAGCAAATTTTATAAGTTAGATATATATTTGTATAAAACGAATAGTATTTTAATACAAGTTAAATTTTATTTTGTATAAAGAATATATAAAATTTTATATTTATATAATAATTTTATATATAATTATTTGTAAATTTTTAATGGTAAAATTATAATAGTTTATATATTATGTAATTTTAATTTTCAGGAGTGCATAAGACGTGTCACATTTTTTGCATTTTATATATGCATTCTGTAAAGCTCTGAATAGTTTTGGTTTGAACTGGCAACCAAACCAAAACTGACAAAAAATCTGGTTCAGTTCTAGTTCTGGTTCTTAGTATAAAACCGCCGGTTCGATTCAGTTCTACCTGATTTTTTTAAAAAATGCGAAAATTGGAATAACTTGGCAACCAGTAATCATACAAAGATCAACTATAGCTCATTGGAATCATCTCATTGAGATTCGTCGAATGGCGGTAAGATCAGGTCTCTAGCATTGATACATCTTGAGATAACTCGCATTAAACATATTTTAAAAATTATCATTAGAAAGCTGTCTATTGATGCTAGAGAAATGAACTTACATTCAATCGATTGGTCCTGATGAGACGAATCTAATAAATCTAAGATCGTCATTTTATAATCACTACATGATGAGATATCTCAATTTTTGCATTTTTTCAATTTTTCAAATGTTAAAAAATAAAAATTCTGATGTGTGGTATAACTTGGCAACCAGTGATCATATAGAGCTTAACAATAGCTTGTTAGAATCGTCTCATTGTGACGTGTCGAATGACACTAAGATCATGTCTCTAGCACCAATGCATAACGAGATAATACACACTAAATATTTTCTAAAAATCAGTATTAGAAAGTTATCTATCGATGCTAGAGAGATGATCTTAGTGTCATTCAATTCGTTGTAATGAGATGACCCTAACAAACTATAGTTGAGCTCTGTATGATCACTGGTTACTAAGTTATACCACACATTCAAATTTTTATTTTTTGACATTCAAAAAATTGAAAAAAATGCAAAAATTGAGATATCTCGTCATGTAGTAATTATAAAATAACGATCTTAGATTCATTAGATTCGTCTCATCAAGACCAATCGATTGAATATAAGTTCATTTCTCTAGCATCAATAGATAGCTTTCTAATAATAATTTTTAAAATATGTTTAACACAAGTTATCTCGAGATGTATTGATGCTAGAGACCTGATCTTACCGCCATTCGACGCGTCTTAATGAGACGATTCCAATAAGCTATAGTTGATCTCTGTATGATCACTGATTGCTAAGTTATTCCAATTTTCACACTTTATTGCATTTTAAGTAAAACTGGACGGTTCCGATTCAGTTCTCATTCAGTTCCTGGTTCTACCCAAACCGGTAAATACCCGATCCGAACTGACCCATTCAGAGCTTTAGCATTCTGTATACATATTCATATAAAGATAAAACTTATATAATAACCCAAAATTCTTAGGGGTGGTGGTCAGGAGTGGTGGTTAGGATGGAAGGTAGGATAAATTAAAGTTTTTTTTTAATAATTAAATAATTTTATACATAATTTACATATAAACTTTATTACAAAAAAAATTTTGATTAATATTTTTTTTTTAGTTATATTCACCCCTTAAAATTAAAATTATACAACATAATTACTAAATTTTTAAAAGTTTATTTTATAAACTCAGATTTAAGATTGTATAATTTATAGTAAAATTTGACATTATAGGACGACTTTATATAAAATTTCTAATAAAAATCAAATGTATAAAGTTATAATAAAATTTTAAATTTGGATCTGAGTTATTTATGTATTTTTCAGAATCCTATTAAATGGTAGTAAGATCATATCTCTAGTATCAATAATACATCTTAAAATAACTCATGCTAAACATTTTTTAAAAATTAGTGTTAAAAAACTAGATAATTATAATTAAAGTTATATTTTACTATATTTTTAACTTTACTTTTCATCTAATATGTAATTTTATTAAGTTAATATTATTATTTATTATAAAAAAAATGTCTTTTAAAGAAAAGAATCTTTTAATACCAAAATCTTGTAAATCTACTATTAGAACTTAAAATAAGGCTTATTATACAAGCAAAATTTGGCTAAAAAATATACATTTTTCAATATCAGTATATATAGAAGAGTTTTATTTTTTATCACACCTGTATTATATCATATTCCTATAATATATTACATATAAAAATCAAAAATGACATTTTAAACCCTTTTTGATATATTAGAAAACTTGTAGAGCAGCCAAAAATATGTGTAAAATAAAGTTTCTTATAGTACATAATATGTGTATAAGACCTTCTACCAGGATTTTTTAAAAAATGAAAAATCTTATTTAATACCTCAAAATCTTATTCAAGAACTTTCTAAAACCTAGAAAACAAAAAAATACAAAAAAATAGATGTTAGTCAATATTTGTTTAATAAAAATAAAGAATCAAATTTTGAAATTTTACCTTTGAAATGGAAGATCAAAACTGAATTTCAGCTTTCTGAACCTAAAAAAGAGACAAAATATTAGTAATATTATATTAAAGGAAAATGTTGTTGGTGATCTGTCACCATGATGATCCCCTTACTATCACATGAGTAAACGAGTTTTAATTGACTACACGATTACATCATCAATATTTGTTTATTAGAAAATCGGTTTAATATTATTTCTTTAAGCCTTTCAGCCTTCGCTTACAAGTCAAAGTTATGTTGGTATGTTTTTGTTTTTATTTTTATTCCTTACATATAACTTGTTCTTTGCTAACTTTATTTTACTTTTTTAAGGTTCTTTTGGGTTTTTTGGCTCTTCTGATTTTGCAATTAAGATATGTTTAATATTATATAATCCCGATTTCATGTTTTTATTTTTTTTTGTTTTTATTTTCATTCTTACTAACTTTTTTCCTTTTTTTTCTTCTTTTTTTGTCTTATCTTTTTCTTTCCACTTTCTTTTTTACCTGCCTTCTTTTTTTTACTTTATTTTTTATCTCTCTTCTTTTTTTCGTTTCCTTTCATTTTTCACTTTTTTACTTTTTTTTCGTCTCCTTTTTGTTTTTACTTTCTTTTTTGTCCTCCTTCTTTTTTTTGTTTCCCTTCGTTCTCTTTATTGCCTTCATTTCTTTTTATTACCCTTGTTTATTTCATTATATTCGTTTTCTCTCACTTCCTTTTTGTCAATTTCATTTTTTCTCACTTTCCCTTTATTAATTTCATTCTCTTTCACTTTTCTTTTGTTAATTTCGTTCCTTTTATTTTCTTTTATTGTTTTAACTCCCTTTTTCTTTATTTTTTTTGCATTTCTTTTCATTTTTCCTCTATTACCTTCATTTCTTTTTATTACCTTTATTTTTATTTCATTATCTTCGTTCCCTTTTACTTCCCTTTTATCAATTTTATTCTCTCTCACTTTTCTTTGTCAATTTCATTCTCTTTTATTTTCCTTTTGCTAATTTCATTTCCTTTTATTTCACTTTATTAATTTCGCTCCCTTTTCCTTTTCATTCCTTTTTATCCCTTTCGTTCTCTTTCATTACCATTCCCCAATTTTTTACTTATTTTTGTTCCTTTTTATTTCCACTTCGTTATTTTTGCTTCCTTTCACTTTTCCTTTGTTGATTTCATTCCCTTTTACTTTCCTTTATTGATTTCTCTCCTTTTCATTTCCCTTTCATTCCCTTTTTGTTCCTTTCGTTCTGTTTCATTACCATTCTCCTATTTTTTATTTATTTTCATTTCTTTTTATTCCCTCTTCATTATTTTTATTTTCTTTCACTTTCCCTTTTGTTAATTTCGTTCCCTTTCACTTCTTCTTATTTCCTTTCACTTTTTTTATTGATTTCACTCCTTTTATTTCCCTTTTATTTCCCTTTTGTCCCTTTCTTTTATTTCTCCTTTGTTCTTTATCATTTATTTTTATTCCTTTTTCGTTATTTTTATTTCCTTTTATTTTCCTATTGTTATTTTCGTTTCTCTTCATTGTTTTCATTCCTTTTCATTACTCCTTGTTCTTTTTTATTTTCTCTTTCACTTCTTTTTATTCTTTTCCTTCACCCCTTCATTTTTTGTTATACTTCTCTCTTACTCTTTTTTTTTATTATAGTTCCTATTTTTTATAGCATATTCTTTTTATTGAAATAAAAAAGATGACAGTTTTTTATACTTGAAAAAATTTTTCTATTAAAATTTTATTTAAATAGTACTGTGCTACTGTAGATACCCATAAAATTAGCCAATCAAAAATTTTTGCTAATCACATGATAGGGTCGTCATGGTGACAGGTCGCCATTTAGTAACACCCTTATATTAAAATAAACAAAAAGCAAAAATAAAAAACATTTATTAGAATTAAAAATATAAATTTATTTTTTTTGAAGTTACTTTTAAAATTGAGTCCAGGATGTACCTTCATTATTTTAGTTCTACAAAATATAAAAATAAACATTAATTAACATTCGTTAAATAAAAAACATTAGATTTTACTTTTAAATTTACATCTGAAAAACTATAAACTTACAAAACCTATAAAAAATACAAATGAAACATTAGTTAATATTTTACTAAATAAAATCAATAAAAAAACTTTCAAAGATTATACCTTTAAAATGATATCTTGAACAGTACTTTCAGTGTTCTAGACCTACAAAAAATAAGAACATTAGTAAACATTTGTTAAATAAAATAAAAGAAAATAAAAAAATTTTGATTTCAAATTTTACCTTTAAAATTTTGTTCTGTTCAGAAAACTGATAACCTACAAAAAGCAAAAATCAAAATATTAGCCAAATATTTTATTATATAAAAAAACTAATAGAATTTTAAAGTTTTACTTTAAAATGGAGTTCAAGATCTGTACTTCAGTATTCTAGATTTACAAAAAAACAAAAATAAAATAAGCATTAATTTGTTAAATATATGTGAAAAAAAATAAAAAAAATATTCAAAGGTATTATACTTTCAAAATGATGTCTGAAACCTGTATTTCAGACCTATAAAAAACAAAAAAAAATGAATGTTAGCCAATGTTTATTAAATAAAAATTAAAAAAGAACTTATAATATTTTGAAGTTACCTTTAAAATGAAGCATAGAATTGTTCTTCAGCATTTAAAAAACTAAAAAAAATAATAAATGAACATTAGCAATATTTATTAAAATAAAATATAATAAAAAATAAAATAAAAAACTATTTACCTATCTGATTTTTAAAATAAAGTGTTCAGATCTAATAAAATAAAAAATGAATATTAGTAATGTTTATTAAAATAAAAATAAAATAAAATAAAATTTTAGTTTTACTTTTGAAATAGAATCTAAAGCTGTTTTTTAGTATCCAAAAATCTAAAAAAAATAAAAAATAAACATTAACAATGTTCATTAAAGTAAAATATAATAAAAAATAAAATAAAAGATCATTTACTTATTTGATCTTCAAAATAAAGTGCCAGACTTAATAATAAAAAATGAATATTAGTAATATTTATTATAATAAAATAAAATAAAATAAAAACATTTGAAGTTTACCTTTAAAATAGAAGTCTAGAACTTGTCTTTCAGCTTCTTACACTTAAAAGTAATAAACTAAATATTATTAGTTAATGTTCATTAAAAAAATTTTTTTTTTCAAAAATCAGTTTACCTTCAAAATGTAGTTCAAAACTAAACTTTCAGCTTCTTGAATGTAAAAAAAAGAAAAATAAATATCAACATTTGTAGGATTGATCACCCTTGACTTATTGGTTAATCTGTAAGTTCCCTCATAAACCTGATTATAGTGAGAACATAGGTTCAATTCTGCCAATCACAGAATTTGCACTGAATTATACTGCATACATACAAACCATATATGTTGAAGTAGAGGCGTAAGATTAGTAAGGACTGCATTATGATGTATCAATATGTACAGTACAGCTGCATACTTTAACTGAGAGTCATGGTATCCTCTGTTCTAAGTCTGAAACTATGATAGCTCTATTGTGCTATCCTGGTGGTCACTTTATAATACCATTGAAGTGGTTCTTATTCTATAAATCACTCAGCAATATCTTTAAGGGTCTATTTGGGCTAGATAGTTCTATAGATACTAAAGACATTAGGTACTTATCTTTATGGTAGTTAGACCTTCTTGTAAGTCCTAGGCCAACTAAGTTGTTTGTAAAAACAAGTGATGTATTAGGTTCAGAGGTGAGATTCAATTCCTCAGTGACTTTAACGTATTAGCTGGTAATGACTTAGAACTGTGAGATAATCACCTTTAAGATCTGATCCTGTACCTTCTATTGCTTTCTGTCTAACTAGTCACTATCAACGCATATTTAATTGTGCCAGTATATACTAATTAAGGACTTACAACTGTGTTCTGTAGTATTGGTAATCGTAAGCTGTAATGGTCTTAAGTGAGACCAACTGAATCTTGATATTGCATTACTTTTAGGAGTTACTAATGTGGTAATGAACATAGGAGGAATTTTAGATGATTATTCTGTTGCATTACACCTTTAGGTCTATATGGATTCTTATTCTTGCTGTGATAGGTTAGTCATGAATTAAAAACATTGGAGTGGTCTTAACCTTATTATGATTATAAGATTGAAGAGAAGGTAGCTGATGGTTTAGGCTTAACATAGGATAAAGAGCAGGTAGTGTTCTTTACATTATCTAGATAGTTAGTGACCACCATAATAGAATTATGTTCTGAAAGTTGCTAGTTTGCCACAAACACTATATGTAAACTCACAATGTTGCAATCTTTAAAGACAAAAAAAAAAAAAAAGAAAGAAATATTAACATTTGTTAAATAAAATTAATAAAAAATATTTTGAAGTCATACCTTCAAAATAGAAATTCAGAATATATATGAAGTTGAACTTAAAAGTCAAAAGTCAAAATATTTCAATTTTGGAGGCCTATCGCCAAAATTAAAGTTGCAATTGGCCAAAATTACATCATATTACATAATTTCAAATAGTTACAAATAGTAAAAACTTTAAATTGTGATAATTCTATCAATATTAGCATACAGATATTAAATACCTATCATTTGAATTCTCATAACAAGTTAAATCAAATGGTATTAAGATCATTGGAATCCAATCACTAGATACTGAGATCATAAGCAAAATGTCTAAATATTTAAATATGAATAGAATGGGCAATATCGATGCTATCGATATGATCTTATCATCATTTGATTTATCTCAATTAAAGTGTTTAAATGAACTATAGTTCATCAGATTTTGATCACTAGATGTTGAGATATTTTTAAAATATATTCATTATTAAAATTTAATAATGTAGATAATTATTTAATATCTAATTCAACCATTTCAACTTTTGGGAGACTAAAGTTGAATTAATTTTGACCATTTTGACCATTTTAATAGTCAAAATTAACCTAATTTCAACTTCATGTATAGTTCAGAACTAGCTTTAGCATTCTGAATTTGCAAAAAAATTAAAATAAGCATTAATAATATTCATTAAATAAAAATATTTTTTTTTAAAGTTTAACTTCAAAATGGAATCCAGAACTCATACCTTTAGCATTCTATACATAAAAAAATAAAGCTTAAAATCTGTACCTTTGGCGTTCTGAATTTTATTTTAAAATATATATATATAAAACAAATTTTAACTAAAAAAAATTTTTTTGAAATCTAAAACATGCTGTACTTTTGGCATTCTGAACTTATTAAAGTAAAAAAAAATAAAATTTTTTGTTACTTTTGAAAGGTAGAAAAAAAGATGTCTAACATTTTACAAAAACTTCTTTTTAATCTGATATTCCTACATATTGCAGATTATTAGCTAAACATTAAACAAACTTGCCAATTACATCAAAAAAAAGCTGATAGCAAGTTTTTTGTAAGATTTGAAGCTTAACAATAATTTTTTCTCTTAGTATCATTCAGTTAATGATTCTTTAAATAGTTCTTTAAATATTGTAAAAAAATGTATTTCTTTAACTGAAAGTGCTGTAAAAAAATACTCTTTGAAATATATAAAAATATTCTTTGATGGATGTAATGTAAAAAATTATTTTTTAATAAAGTTTGTTAAAGTTTATCCATAAAAGTTTATTAAAGTCAAAATTAAAGTTAAAGGTCTCCAAACAATTTTATGCAAAATGTTTTTGAAATCTGCAATTTTGAAGATTATTGCAAATTTTTATATAAAAATACATTAAAAAATTTACAAAATTTGCATTTGCAATATTGCATAGATTTTATTAAAATTGCATAAAAGAAAGTGGCAATTGGTAATTTTTGCAGATTGCTGCAGTTCTGCACCCTAAAAAATTTTCCAATAACCTACTAATAGTACTCATATGGAGTTTTTCTGGAATGATAGACAGTGTTTTAATTAATTATATTACAGATATCTACCAAAAGTACACAGACATTTTGTTTTAATGAAATTATGCTAATCATTATGTGATGACATAATATAAATAATATGTCATTTAATGCTTTATATCACAATAAAAACTGCGCCGTAATTTTTTAGTAAACATTCACCAAATATGAAGCCCCTTATTTCAAAAACCTGATATGCGATTATTTATGGTTATAATTGTAAACAATTAGGTCATGTGATTGCAGAACACTTGGGATGTAGTAAAACTGCTATTTATGATGTACTCAAACATTTTTGTAAAACTGGTTCTTTTACATCAAAAAAAATTAGGTCGCACACCTCTCTTTAACTCATCAGTGCAATAAGAACTCAAAGCTTTTGTTTAAGAAAATAGGAAAAATCGTCGTCTCTGTTTAAAAAAAATTGCAACTGTTTGAATAGCTCGTAAAAAACAACCTGTTTCTACAAGTACAATATGCTGTAACTTTAAAAAGGTTGGACTTAATGCCTGTATTTCCCGTCACAAACTTGCAATGATAGAAATATATCATCAGGCTCGTCTTGAATAGGCTCTTGCACACAGAGACTGGATAACAAGAAAATGGAGAAGAGGGTTTTTTTCAGACAAAAGCACTTTTATATAATTTCAGCAAGGTCATCAGAGAAGGGTTTAGCGTAAACTAGGAAAAGAATTGAATTCTAATTGTGTTGCAGTTACCGTTAGACACAGCCCTAACAGAATATTTTGGGGTTACTTTTCCTGACATGAACTTAAACCAATTGTTCTATTAATGGGCTCAATTACAGGTCAAACTCATGCTAAAATTATTTAAGATTATGTTGTACCTACTTTGGATAAGCATTTTTTACGAGATAATGGAATATTTTAAGAAGACAATGCTCTACTACATCGCTCAAAAGTCGCTATGACTGCCTGTAAAAATGCCAAAATTGTGATGCTTCAATAACTGGCATAAAGCTCTGATTTGAACCCTATAGAGAACATATAGGTAGAAATGAAAGCAATAGTACATCGTCATGATCCACCATCATCTAATGTCAAAGTACTAGAGAAATATATTAAAGATTCGTGGAATAATATTTCTCCAGAGTATTACAAAAAATTAATTGACAGCATGTTACAAAGAATTGAAACAATTATTGCTGCAAATAGATATAGTATTAATTATTAATATGATATAATTTTTTTTTACATAAAATTAATAAAGAACAATCAGATTAATATATTTACTTAATAAATTTTATTTTTATTATATTATTTTATATGAAATTTTTAATTTAAAAAATGTCTGTATATTTTTTGATAAGTATCTGTAGATAGCTTCTGTTCATTATATATGTACTTGAAAAACTCTAATAAATCTTAACATATATTGTGATTAAGTTTACTTGTCTAAATCTCTCAAAAATCTTGCAATTAATTTTGCCAAAATTTTACTATAAATTTATTATAGTTTTATTAAAGTTTTGTTAGTTTTATTTAACATTTATAATAGGTTTTAATTAAAGATATGGTATGTAATTGGTAATTACTACTTTGTATCAAGGTAGTAAGTGTTGTAATCTATTACTACTTTAATCCAAAAAGTGTTGTATATAGGTAATAATATTACAGCTATAAAGGTAGTTATATTACGGCTATAAGAGTAGTAATATTACAGCTATAAAAGTAGTATTGTAATATATTGTATACATTGCATTGTAAATCATAATATATTATAAAGGGACGTGTAGTACTTACCCAAAAGTATTACTACTATTACGCGTTTCTTTTTTTACTTTTTTTACACCACTTTTCTACTTTACTTGTTTTATTTTAGATATCATATTACTAAAAAAAGTTAAATAAATAGAACACCTACTCAGCCACAAGGTGATATAGTAGTTTTAAGTGATAGTGAGTTGAAAGAAAAAAATTGTGGACATCCTTTTACAGATATTTGGAAATATATAAGAAGATGCAAAAGTCATGGTAATGGTCATTATGAAGGAACATGTAGTTTTTGTGATAAAAAGTGGATTAAAGGAAAACCTGCTGTTCTCAGGACACATATTGCGAATCATTGTACTAGTACAAATATACCAACTGATGTAAAATCACATTTTATTAAAATTGTAGCAAATAAAAATGAAAATAAAAGGGAATATTCATTTGATAGTAAACCTGAAAATAACCAGAATGCATTTAAATGACAAAAAAACAGCAAAAAATGGAAAAAGTAAAGCTTCTAGTTCTTCTAATATTAATGATCACTTTCAGAAAAAAGAAAAATTAAATAATAATCAGATTAAAGAAATTGACTGTGGACTTGTATGGGCATTTATTTGCTATGGTATTCCATTTTGGATTATAGAAAATCCCGCAATAATTAACTTAATTAAAAGTTTAAATGCAAATTATAATCCACCATCTTGTACACATTTAACAGAAACTCTTTTGGAAAGTGAAGTTACTAAAGTAAATGCTAAAATTGATCGAATTATTGAGAAAAATGTAAATCTTACTATAGGTAAATATTTTTACAAAAAATATATAGTATGTATTATATAATAATATTAAAATTAATTATTTTTTAGCAATTGATGGGTGGAACCAACCTTAAACAGCAATCAATTTGGGGTTTTATGTTAATAACATCATCACGTGAAGAATATTTATATTCTTTGCAAAATTTTAGTTCAGATCATCATACAACTGAATTTTTAATAAATAAAATTGACGAAGTGATCCAAAAAATTGGGCCAGAAAAATTTGAAGCAATAGTTTCCAATAATGCTGCCAATATTTCGGCAGCTAGGAAAGCAATTTCTTTAAAATATCCAAAAATTATGAATTTAAGATGCATTGCGCACTGCTTTAACCTTATTTCTTAAGAAATTATTAAAATTCCTTTTGCTGAAAGATTGCTTCATTATTGCAATATAATTGACATTTTTTAAATTATCACATATAAGAGCATAAAGATGGTCAATGGTCTTTTTTTAGACTTATCCAGTCCTGACAGTTTTTAAAAGTTTTTTGAAAAGAAATAAAGCTACACACCCAAATTTTTATTATATTACAGAATTAGTTAAAGACCAAAATATGGTAAAATTTGGTTTTAATTCAATCAGCCAATTTAAAATCAAATAGATTTTTATAGATTTTTATGACAAAAGTCTTAAGACTGCAGTCTTTAAGCTAATTTGCTCTCTGCTGGTCTTAGAAAAAGTAAGATAAAGGCCAAATTTTGCTACTTTTTGGTCTTTAGCCAATTCTGTTATATTACAAAAAATTGAGTGTGTAGCCTTGTTACTTTTCTAAAAAATTTTCAAAGACTGAAAAAGACTAAAAGACCACTTGCCATCTTTATAGGAGCATCATTGCTACGTGATACTATCAAAAAAAAAATTGAAGATAGTATACTTAAAATTTTTGTGAAAACCCAGTAGACCACTACGTATGACTGTGTTAATTCAGTTTTAAGATGCAAAGAAGCGTTTAATTATATAAGTTTTATTTTAATATTTATTTATCAGTTTATTCGCTTTATTAATAGTTAAATTTTAAAAAAATAATATTATTATAGATACTTGAAAACAACCATAAAGAAATTAAAAATGTTGCTATTATTCAAATCTTAACAGTATGAGGATTTTATGATGATCTTCAAGTTTTAAGTAACACTTTATTTCCTATTAAGAATGCGATTTTAAATTTAGAAAGCAGAACAACGACATTAGCTGATTGTATGATACATTTATTTCATATTACGGCAATTGTAAAAAATACAAGTACTGTAGATTATAAAGCATTTCGTCAGACTTGTATTAATATTTTTAATGAAAGGTATTTAGTAAATTTTTATATTGAATAATTTGATAATTTAGATTGTAATAATTATTAACTATTTATATATTATAGATATAAAGAATTTAATGATCTATATTATCTATTGGCTTTTTTTTTACATCCAGCATGGAAAGGTAATGATAATTTTATTATAAAAATTAGGTCTATTATTTTATATTTTTACGTAAATAATGTAATCTATAATGACTTTAATATTAATTATTAAATATTATTTGTAGGTGATGGAATTAAAGATGAAATATTTCAACAATTAAATACTACAGCACTTACACTTTGGAAAACTTGGAGGCATAAGCAAAAATCTTGCAAAGAACTTTCAGAACAATTAAGGAGTTACAAGCTCAAAAAAGCTCCTTACAATGCCAAATTTTCCAATGCTTCATCTGAATCACCTATTGACTGGTAGTTGACTATTTTTGACTTACAACGACTTGCAACTAAATTTTTTAGTGTTTCTTCACATTCAGCAAGTTGTGAACGTCAATTTTCTTTACTTGGTTGGTTTTTAGTAAGCGTTGACAGAGATTAAACCTTGAAACAATAGAATCACTGGAAAAAGTACATCGATATATTTTAAGTAATGCAGAGAAAGAGTTAGATCATAATAACTTATGAAGAAGATTACATTAGAAATTTAGTGAATGTGGCAACCGTTAATAATGATGATGAATATGATGATTTAGTGGATTTTCCAGATAATTTTGATTTAAATGAAGAAGAATTTGATGTTGATTCTACATCTCAAAATACTGATACTGATGTTCAATTAAATATTGAAGAGATGGTTAATTTATCACTATGGGTAGTAATTGATCCTACATTTATACCTCAAACTACTAAATCTTTTAGTGATGATGATGATGATGAATCTGATTTTGATGTTACAAATCTAGTAGCAGAAGAGTAATTAATATATTGATATTTGTTGTAATATATAGACTATAATTACAAAACAATAAATCAATAATAAAATTATAAATTTAGTATTGTAATTGTGTTATATAATATTGTAATTACAACAATATATTGTAAATAACTAAATGTAATAATATATTATTAATGATAAATACCTGTGTTGTAATTACAACATTATGCTGTAAATAATACTTGTGTTGTAATTACAACAAAAGTGCTGTATGTATGTTGTAATAATTGCAACTTTACAACCTTCTAAAAATAATTACATATCACATCTTTAGTTTTAATAAGTTTTGCTTTTCTCAGAATTTCACCAATTTTTTAATGACTTTAATATAGTTTTATCAAAATTTCACTATTTTAACATTTGTCAACTTGTCAAAACTCCCTAGTTTTTCCAGCAACCTTAGTTGCAGTAGTTCAAAAAAAAAAAAGAATGATATTTCAGTCAATAATTTTGAAAAATATTTTTATGTATAGTAACAATTACTACTGGTAATCTTTAATAAAATCCTATTAAATTTAGTTGTTATTTTTACTTAGGTATTAGACTTCTTCATTTGTAATAATAATCTTGTAAATGCACTTTAAAATTAAAAAAAAATAAAATAAAATAAAATTCTATTAATAATATATTTTCTAATTTTTTAAATTTACTTGTAATTTCATTAATTTCTAATTTTATGTTTAAAAATGTAATTTATAAATCAATTCTTACATTATTTAATATCTATAGACTTAAAATACTTTTTAATATTAAGAAGCTTAATACAAGTCCAATTATACTAGATTTTAATTATACTAATAGATCTGTAATTTGTTTCAATATTTAAACAAATTTCATTAAGCCAATATTCGGATATTAGTTTATTCAATTTTTTTAAAACATATAATTATTGGTTTCTATTCCATTAAATTGTAAATACAATAAAATAATTCAAATCGATAAAAAGTAATAAATTTTTTCAAATTTGTTAGAACTTTTCATATTCAAAATTAGAAATACTTTTTTCTTAGTATCAATTGTTATGAAAAGGTTTTTATTTTAAAGTGTATTATATTGTTACAATATTGCTAAAATGATTAAAGCTATATATAAATTGTTTCAGTCCAGTTTTAACTAAAAGCTTTTACTTTCTAAGTTAATTTTTCCATACTTCTTCAATCTATTCTTTTTACAAAGGTGGTTTGTTTGCTTGAATCAATTTTGTACGTTAAAACATATTTAATGCGGATGAATGATAAGGGCAGTGACAGATATTAGGTAATATTTTAGGGGGTGGGGGGGTCAACCAAAATCTTACGTGACACACAAATAAGCATTCTTATTGGTTAAACTTAATAATATATATATAGTTAAATATTATTGGTTAAAAAAAATCTTACCTAGGGGGGGGGGAGTAAGACCTTCTAATAAAGTGATATTAGGTAATATCTGTCACTGCCCTAATTTGTAGTGTAACATATTCGAATTTTTTTTTTTTACCCAGGACTTTTGTAAAAGAATGAATGTATTAACTCGTTCAGAAGAAGAAATTTTATTTAATCAACTTAAGCACAATGCAAGAATAAATTGTGCTCCATTAATTCAAGGTATTTTTTTTCGAAAAAAAAAATGTATTTTTATATTTTATCGATATAATTATTTATTTTTTCTATCATAAAAGAATTCGTTGATTGTAATACAGGAAAGTCTTTTTCAGTCATATGGTCTTGTAGAAGTCAGTTAAAAGCTATGAATAATTGTTTAAAGAATTTGTAAACCTTTTTTTTTTACATTCCTCTCGTTTCGATTAAAAAGTATTATTTGCTAATTACCATCATCATCCTTCATTATCTTAGTACTACAACGGAAGAATTAGATAAACTGAGGTTAGAGTATATCAAACAAAAAAGGTTAAATGATAAGAACAAATCAAAGTAATTGGTGCTTTAACAGAAACAAATGTTTGTTAAAATTTCAGATCAAGGCAGTTTACTAGCGTTAAATTAACAGAAAGCTATGAATTATATTCTTTTTAAAATTATTTACCAATTACTAAATAGACAAATGAAAGATTAAACTAGTATAATACTAAGAAAAACTAAAAAAAAAATAAAATAAAATAAAATATAAAGTAAATAAATAAATGAAATAAATAGAATAATATATGTGGATATTAGCCCTGCTAAAATGCAAACGATAAAAGAAGATTTCAACTTAAATACATCAATAATTCAATATCATTATGTAAATTTAATCAAGTTATCTAGGCATATGTGTCACTTCTAATTTTTCAAAATGTTTTCTCGCGACATTGATATTCATTTGGGTTGCCGCAGATTCTGAATATAATTTAAATATATTAGAAAAAATTCTATAATAATAAAAAAATTTTCCTTTATAACACATACCGACGGATGAATCAGACATGATAACCATGACATAAGTATTAGCAGTTAAAACATCAAAGAATGCAGCAAAATTTGCCTGTCGAATCTCCATGCTTTTAAATTGAGCTTGAAATTTACTATAGAAACAAAAGAATTATTAGATGTACTAATGAATATTTAATATTCTTATTGTGATTACTTACCTGCAACTTAGTTTAAACTGTTTCATATAATTACTAATCTTTTCAAATCTATGGATATCTGAACATTCAATTCTAGATGAATGAGAAATCACTAAAAATGTAGTTCGTTCAAATAACATAACCTCATCCGCTTCACATATAGTGGCAAAGTTTTGAAGTTGTGACTCAAGCTCCCTCACGTTTGGAATTAAAGAATGTACTATTGAAGACCATGCCTATAGTGAAAGAAAAATAAAATGTAAATAATGTTTATTTATTAATAAAATGGGTTCAATTTACTTTGTAAAGGGTCTCGTCCCATATGGACGTAGCGAAAGCTGTAATTTTTAGAGGCTCGGATCGTTTTTCTAATTCATGTAATCGTTCATCAAATATCTAAATAAATTAAATTAGCGATTGTTCCATAAAAAAGTAATAATTTTAATTTGCTTCACTCACTGCAGTTCTCAATTCTTCTTGTACTAAATCCATCTTATGTATCAAACAAAAAATCTTTGCATCCTTTGAATTTGCCAATATTGCTTCAAGACAATCCTGGTAATAATGCATATCTTTTTCTATTTCGCGCGATTCTACATCAAATACATAAATAAGCACTTCTACATTACGAAAAATATGATCTCGCTGAGCCGCAAAATAATTTTCCATAAATGTCTCTTGACTTCAAAAAAAGTACCATGTCAATATAATAACTGAATAAACTATAGAATAAATAATGTTGCAAGATATGAAAGTAGGTTAGTTATAACGGTTAATATAATAAACATACCCTCCACAGTCCCAAAGGTTTAGAACCAAGTTACCAAGAAAACGTACACGAGAATTCTCGACATCGACTATCGGTTGGTAATAAATAAGTTCAGTTAGAAAAAAATAAACTTTTTTAAATGAAAAAAAAATTTGTAGTTTTACTCAACTTGTTGCACCCAACCGCCGAGTATCTCTTGCGACGTAGTTATGGAAGATAATACTACGCATAGAGGTCTTACCAGACCCACTTTTTCCCATTAAAAGTACCTATTGGTTCGAAAGAAGTAATTTTTTCATTTTGTTTGTCACATTTTTTTAAAGATAAGAATTATAGTGTTTATTGAATAATAAAATAAAATTAATCTCTTCGAACCTTTTTGTTCATTATTATTTTGTCTTTGCTAAAAAGAAATAGATCAAAGATAAAAAGATAAACACACTAGATTGATAGTTTTTTTGGTCAGTGTTAGAAACGATATGTAATTATGCATAATGCCGGGCGTAACGAGCCATTATTTAATTATGCGCAGCCATAAAATGCTGCGCAACTGTGCATAATTGAAATGATTAAATATAAAATCACTACTAAATTCACTAAAAAATTTTAAATTTTCAAATAATGGATAAAGAATTATTTGGCGGTAACATTTCTATGTATATTCCACCTTCTTTTGAAGATATTAGGTAATAATATTTATTTTTATTTTTTTATTTTCATTCGATTCGACTAATATATTATCATCTTTAAATAGTGAGGTGAGAAATGTGCCAGATAATCAAGAAGTCTTCGCAGATGTGAACACAGATCAAAGTATTATTGTTGAAATATTAGAATTTGTTAAACAAGTTACAAATGAAGATGCTGCAAAGTATGAATGAATATGTAAAAATTGATTTTTTTTTTTTAAAAAAAAAATTTTCAATATAACTTTTCTTAAATATATTTTTTTTAGATATCATTTTGATTCTATTGCTTCGGATAATGACGCTGAAAATTTTAATACTATACACCAAATTACTCAATTAACTTCACAAGAAATTCCAAATCTTCCGTAAGTAAATGAATTATTTTTTTTAATTACAATTTTCTTCTAATTAAAATTTTTTTAATTCATATTAGATCCGATACACCGATGTACTTTTGTACAGGTCAACAATCCGTCGCAAAATTCAATGAAAAAGATCCGAGTGCTCGTAATCTAGTAAACATTTATATGGCTTTATTTAGATTTCCAAATTATGATACTGATATAGTAATTACCTATAATATTCCAATTTTGATTGGTGCTGCTAGTAGTAGCAGGCAAACTGCTCAAGAAGGGAATATTCAAGTTGGATTTGAAGAATTTAAAAGGATGTTGGCTATTTTTAAAATTAACAATTATGATTTATTTGCGGCGTAATTTTTTTTTTTTTTTTGATACACATATATCAGTATTTTAAATATATATATAAAGTTAATTTATAATTTACATTATTAGGGTTGTTAACTACTTCCTCAATGAATAACAAATGAATAACTTGAATTTAAATACCTCAATTAAAGTAGTAAATTTATATTAAAAACCTTTTAAGAGCAAATTAAATTTATGATATTATGATACTATGCAAATATAAGACATTAAAATTAGGACAAGCTCATATTGACTGACTATTGAATAACCAAAAGAATTAAACTGCATGAGGTAACAAGCAAATGCATACAGAGCTGCATCATTTGATATTGAATCTTGCGACTCGTAATATTCGTGCTGCAAGATAATAATTGTAACAGTCCTTGTAAGAAAGTATATATATAAAATTATTGTATATAATACCCATTCATTCCTTACATTTAATAAAAACTAATAATCAAATAAAAACATAAAGTACATATTATTTGTTAGGGCATCGATTTATATTAATAAACTATTTTTTTAGATGTAGGAAATAACGATTTGTAACGAAATTGGCAAAGTAGTGTCAGTTACAGTTATTTCGTCTTCCTGCTCCACCATTTCTATTAACTTCTTTTCCAGATTCGGTCTAGTTTTTTGTTCAAAGAAAGGTGGTGATTGCCAATATATTTTTTCATTGGTAATGGCGTGCGATAAACTTGGTTTTTTAAGTTGACTATCAAATATAAGAAATAAATATAAGTATATAAACACACATTATTATTCAAAAGAATTAAATATGAATTAAAATTTAAAATACTTACATATCTTGTTTCTCCTTTAGATATTCAATAAAATCTTCAACAGTTATTTCCTTGCTAACCTCCATTGAGACACGTTCGTTACCACATACGGGACAATCTGGTTTCTTTTGATGCTCAAACGTATAAGTGTATAATCCTTCATTGCCAGTGTACATCATGTAATTGTTAAGATATGGCTGAGCGTTGGTGATAAGCTTGAATGCTTCGTTACAGCATGAGGCTAACATAGTAAAAACAAAAAAAAAAAATTATATATCGACGCATGTTCAAAATAAAAATGATATTCGTTAGATATATACCTGCAATTATAGCATTTGTAGAAGCTATTGCTGGAATGATATTTTTTACAACACCCTGAGTGAGCGAGTAAGTAACACCTGTAATGTTAAATTCTTTCGCTCTTTTCGATGCTGTCTCATATAACCATTGTATATGCGTTGGATCATCCGTGTCCATTTTAATATCTAAGAATATCAGCATATTCAAATTAATCTTAATCAATTAATTAATCATTAATTAAAATAATTAAATTAATAAAAATATAACCTGATCGTTCTTTTGGCCATTGTATGACGGATGCCCACTCAATACAATGTTCAGGCAATCTTGGTGTATTAGCAATAGTACAAATAGGGAAAGTCCTTTGTTTACTTAACATGTCAAGAGAACACTCATAACATGATGTTATAGTCGGAATGATAACTCTAGCTTGGCCCTTAAAACCTAATAAATAATTCAATTAATTCAACTAATAATTTGTGATATTAATGACATTTAAAGTTATTATATTTCTTACCTTCAGTTCCTCCGTCAACCAATACTCTAATTCGTTCCGGTTCACCACCGACAAGATTCACGAGAGTAGCATTTATCCACCTACGCGCATCAACGGAATCTAAGCCACAGATAATAAGTTGAAATCCAAGATAGTAATCATCGTCTTTATCTTGAATCTTTCCATGATAACTAAATTACGAAATAAATTACAAAATCACGTTTTTTAGAAATAGAGATTTAATTCTAAGACAATACTTACTAGGTAACTTTTGCATCAGCAACACGCTTCATAATAAATTCTGCAGCCACTTTTGCTTTTGGTTTACCAACGTCTGAGGGTCTAATATGAGACAATTATAATTAATTAGATAATAAAATATTAAAATCAATCAAATATATAAATACCTAAAAAGAAATTGTCTATTTAAATTTGAAACATCAATAGTGTCCATATCTATCACTTCGATGTTTTTAAAACCAGAAAGTGCCAAATTTTTGAGTATTTCACATCCTAATCCGCCGGCTCCAATGACAAGAACTCTACAAGTATTGAGTAAAATTTCCTATGTTTGAAAAGTAAGTAGTTAGAAAAGTTAATTGATCTATAAATATAGTGATAAAAAGGGAAAACTACCGAGAAAAAACACGTAGGAAAATAAAACTAGAGTCCAGTACTTCGCCGTGACCAGAAGTAAAACTTGGATCAGCAAAAGGACCACGTCTATCTAAAATTTTGTAAAGATGGGACCAACGACCAGGACATTTCTTATTTGTTTGTTCTAAACCGTCTTGAGGCGTAGGAACGTCGGTTTGCATTTGAATTTCGGCCATCGCTTATAATTATAACGAATAGGATAGCAAAAGCCTGTAGAAATAACTAATACCGATAAAATATAAATTTCATTCCACGTGACTTATCAGGATTTTCGAGCATCTATTGGTTAATATTAAAAAAAATGATATATAACGTATAATCACTTGCAATATATTATTCATGTTATTAAATCTAAATCTAAATAACTATGGAAATTATTTCTCTAGTATAATAGTTACCATATAGTTACTTTTCTTTAGTCATACTATTGCTTGATTTTAACATAAGATTTTAATATATTTATAGTAATAGATGTGATCTATATAGTGAAGCATATAATAAAATTAGAAAAAGTTTTTTTTTTTGGTCATTATGGAGTACTTTTCAGTTATTATAGATTTTTTAATTAGATAAATAATTAAGGCACAATTTTTTCAATTAACAAATATATCTTTTTTTTTTCACAAATTATCTAGTGTAATAAATAGATATTTTATAACTATATAATATATGAAATATAAAGAAAAGCTATATATAATATCCCATCTTATTGTTAACAAACTAATTAAACATGATTTATAAATAAATGAAATAGTAGCCAGCAAGTTATTACATAAGTTAAGTTAAATATTTGTCATCTATTAATTGTAATAAATTATTAAGTTTAAAAACAAGTTATAATTTTGAAATTTAGTTTAATTAAAAGTTAAAAATAAATAGTTAAACCCTCAAATTTTTTTAAAAAAGTTGGATTGAATTTAATATATTAGTTATGCTAAAAAATTGGTGAAAATAATTTGAAAATAATCTGTAAATGATTAATAAGCTAATTAAATGTGTATAACATGCTAATTATTTCACTGATTTTTATAGTATTTTGTAATAACACATTAACAATTAAGCGATACAAAGTAATAAAAATGGTTTACATATCCTGGCCAGGTCAGTTTTTTTTGAATTTTAAAAAAAAAATTTTTATATTACTACTATACCAGATAAGATTTTTTAAAAATTAAAAAAAAAATCATATGAATTTTTACATATAAATTTTTTTTTAAAAAAAATTAAAAGTTGGATTGTCAGATTATTTTTGAAATTTTTATGTCATAAAACATCAGCAAATTTAAAAACCATTGAACAGCACATTGATTTGTATTAGGTAGGTTAAATAACACTTTTTGAAATAGAATAGCATTAAATTAGTAAAACAATGCATAGAACAGCACTTGTAATACAAAATTTGTGTAACTAATATTTTCTTTTTTGGAAGTCCATGAAATTGATTTTTCCATTTTTGGTAAGAAGAAAATTTCCTTTTTTGGATTTGTGTAATATTTGACCTAAAAATAGTAAAGATCTATAAAATCAAGCCTCAAAAAGTGCTGTTCAACCTACCCAACATGAAACAACTTATATTAATATAGCTATTCAGCACTTTTTAAATTTAGTGATGAAACTATTTTTACCACTTTATGATGCCTTATGATAAATGATTTTATTTAAAGTATAAAATATAATAAAACAAATTATTTTAATGTTACATTAATATTACCTAAAATTTCCATTAACATCTTTAATTTTTAACCTAAATTTTAAATATAATGACCAATTTTTTAAATATATATTATAAGATTTTAACAGTAAATCTAATTCAATTTAAAGAACAACTTCATTTAATTCATAAAAAATGAGTTAATTAATAAAAAAAAGTTTTTGTAGGAGTATATTCGCATAATAATTGTATTAATTTATATAATTATATATGTTATTAATAAATTATAATAAGCTATTTTTTCTTATAATTAATTTTTTTCCTTTTTATTAACCTTTTATGCTAACTATAGAATTTCAATTATATATATAAGTAATCATTAAAGGGAAAAGAATTAGTATATATGAGCAAATTTACTTGTAACAATCTGACAATATATTGTTAAATATTATAATAAACTGTTCAAATATATCAAAACAATCATGAAAACCTTTAGTAGTATTGATTGCTACTGGTATAATTATTTTTGATTTGCACTTTAAAGCTTTTTTAAAAAACTAATAGCATGTTAAATCATTATAGAAAAATGAAACAAAAGTAAAACAATACTATTTTTTTCAAGTTGATATAAAAATATATATATAGGTTAAATTGAAAACAAATTTTTTATTATTCAAGTAGTTTAAGGAAATAAATATAACAATTTATTTGTTATCAGATTTTTTTATGAATTTTTATCAGTATTTAATAAAAAAATTAAAACTAATAATCTTGTAAGTATTATTTCAAATTGAAATGTATTTTCTGAAATATTATATTAAAATATTTTAATATTAAAGCATTTATTAATTAATAGGTATAAATAATAATTTGTCATTTTTAACTTTTTTAATAAATATATACTAAAGGTTTAATATAACAATTTATATCACGTTTCCTAATAATCATCCGTGATTTTCCTTATTGATATTTTTATGGATGATGTTTATTTAAAGAATAAGCTAAAAAAGCCTATCAGTAGTTTAAAATTATATACAGGATGTTAGCAGTATTATAAATTCAAAAGACTTTTATACGCATAAAGCGCATATCATTAATGAAATTCATATGTGCAACCTACTAATTTTATATGTGCTTTATATATTAGATTAAAATAATAATAGGCGCTACTAAGAAAAATGCTGCCTAATATTTTCAATGAAATACGTGGAAAATAAAAGTAATGTACGCTATGCCTACTATGCGAATCTAATTTACATCACTGGATGTTAGTCTCTATGGTATAAATCAGTTATTTCACAGATCAACCTTGATCTTATTATTATCATGACTCCACCATGGTGATTAACGATATCTACAGCTTCCTGTGAAATAACTACAGTGACACCTCTTTATGTGCATCCTCTTGGGACCATAGTAAAAAATAGTAGAATGTATACTTAAAGAGGGTATGCATTTATAGAGAGTAAAATATTAAGAGTTCTTATAAGTTGAGATCAGACCTACCATGTACTTACAGAGAATTTATATAGTGCATACACTTATAGAGGGTGCACTTATAGAGGTGTCACTGTATTATATATTCAATTGGTATTAATGCTGCCGCCTGAAACTAGAGGATTTTATCAAATACTGAAACTGAAATGGTAAAACTAATTTCAGAAAATTAGTCAAATATGAAATCCCAAAATTATTCTGAAATTCCAAAATTATTCTAAAATCCCAAATAGGTCTAAAATTCAAATTTCAAAGTAAAAAATTAGATCTGATTATGATTCGATTAATCACATAATGTAAATAACATAATCTTTATTTAAGTTCTGGTTTAATCATAAATACATATGAAAAGCTACAAAGCAAAATACAAAGTCTCATAAAGAATGATCTAATCTAATTAAATTATCCTAAATCCTAACATCTTTCTTTTTCCAAGTTCATATATTTATCAACATTGCTAAAGCCTACTAGGATTAACTACCTGATATTTTACACTATCTTATGATATCCAATAGTGAAAAGTTAAGGTACCCAAAATGTTAGACAAAATTATGAGAATATATAGTGATATATAACAGAAATGTGTATTGAAAATGCCAGGAAAAAAGAGGGGAAAATATAAAGTTGTATCATTATACTTACCAGCAGAATTGAATTTTTGAATTATGACAGACGTAATTAAAATGTCATAATTCACTGTAATTATATGTTTAATTAGTAAATATTTATACTGACGTAATTGATTTTGGCCATGCCGTAATATTTTAATATTGACTTTTTAATTCTGCTAGGAAGTATATGTATCATAACTAATATGATCTTTAAATTTTTAATAACTAGGTAATAAGCGTGGTCTAAAGTAAAAAAATATCCATTTTCTTCCATTCTAATTACTATTCCAAGTCCTTAAAGAAAATAAAAAAAGGGAATATTAGTAATATTTTCAAATCAAAAAAAATATCCCCCCTTCTCCTTCTATTCTAATTACCATTCCAAAGTTCAGTATTTAAGGTCGAAGTTTATGTCCTATCATTCCTAAAGAAAAATAAAGAAAGGAAATGTTAGTAATGTTCCTAAATCAAAAAATATTTCCTTTTCTCCTTCCATTTTAATTACTATTCCAAAGTCCAGTATATAAGAGGCCTAAAGTTCGCATTTCACTGTTTCTAAAGAAAAAAAGAAAGAGAATGTTAGTAATATTTCCAATTGAAAAAAAAAGAATTCCCTTTTTTACTATTCCAAAGTTCAGGTTAAAGTTCAAGTCTGATAGATGTTCCTAAAGATAAAAAAGAAAGTATAAAAAAAGCAATAAAAAAAATAAAAATAAAAAACACTCTTACCAGTATTTACATTTTACAGACTAAAATTTCTTCACACGATATGCATACTTTGTATCTATTATTCTTCCAATACTAAAAAAGGTTCTATTATTATATATAGACCACCCATTTTGACCTGCATTTCTTTTATGCAATTTCTTGTACAAAATTATACTTTCTGTTAAAGAAATTTTTTTTTTTAAAAAAAAACTGATTTTGATTATCAGTTACAAATCAACTGCCGTAATTAATCATATAAATCCAGTTTTTAGATTACAGTATGATTAGCTGATTCAGATCTCTATCAGTACAACTTGTACTACTGTCAGCATTTGTCTCTTAAAGTTCTGTTATTAATTTTTAATTTTACAATAAGAACTATATTTAATTTTATAGAATTTTTATATTTGAAATTTATTAAAGTTATTATAAACTATACGGTATGTACACTTTATATATTTTATAAAGATAACTTGTATCACTGGTCGAAATAAGACAAATCGGACACGTGATAAATCAGCAAAAAATCGGCTGAAAATCGGAAATAGTATCAAAATTGGCATTTCCGATTCATAGTCAATCAAAAAATTAACCAAATTCGGCATGTCTGATTTATAGCCAAAAAGAAATTTTGACATTTAATTTATACGTTAATATATAAAATATACTGAAATTTGGAATAACTATATTTTTATTTTATTTAACGCCGAAACTATCAGTTTCGGCATTTTTTTT
>JADRCO010000842.1:0-25716 GCA_021464525.1 Rhizophagus sp. LPA8_4_AMF
CATTTATTAGTGTTTAATGATCTAAACTAAATAAGGTTTAGAAATTATAAATAAACCACAATAAATTTTTGAACGTTCATAAAGAATTAATTACATTTTTACTACATATAATAAAAAATTCTCCTGAATAAATCTTAAATTATGTAAATTTATAATAAATTAAATAAACAAATTTATAAATAATCTTATTCAGGACCAGATCTCTGGACCTGATCTTGGACCGGACCTGATAGGACTTAAGTCCTAGGACTCTTTATGCTAGGACCTGGTCCATGGGTCTGTTCAATAGGACTTGAAGCCAAGACCGGACCAGGACCGATTTAACCATCCCTAATGCAGGATCATTATATTTAAAGATTGCCTGGTTAATCACTTGAGTATTTAAATTAACATTAGTACGCTTGTTAATACATTTCTTAATTTTTTTCAAAATGATATTTTCCAGAGTGATCCAAGAAGATTGTAATATTGAACAAACTGTAAGATACGTTAAAGATTCTTTCACCTCTTCATTATATGAAGGACATTTAAAATAATTATAGAGTGTGAAGCATTTTCATAATTGTTGAATAGTGGGTAATAAATTATTGATGCATCTAATAGAAAACTGTAACAAATTATTTGTTGTAAAGGACAGATATCTAGAGTGAGAAACACTTTATATGAAATTCCAAAATGCTTTCTATTCAAACGTGTTATGTGTTAGATTGTCATAATCAAAGGAGTCAGACCAATAAAGGTTGTACGACCAACTTGAAGAAATAAGATAACAAAAAACTAAATTATTAAATCCTCTAATATTCCTATCTATTAAACAATCATTTCAACTTGAATAAAAAAAATATTAAATAAAGAACATAATCTATCTATATTAATACATCTATTAACATTAAATCTACTATCATTTAAAGCTTGTTTAGCAATGGAATCTGCTGTGTTATTCCATAAATTATCAGAATGATCCTTGACTTTGATTAAATCAAAATGTAAATATTTTAGAATATTAAAAAAGTTATAAAGATATTTTAACTATTATTATCTAATCCTCTTTCTACAAGTCTCTTCTTTTTTTTTTCCTCTTATTAGATTAGTTATACCCCTATTTTTAATGAAATATATTGCAAACAAAGATATTATTTAAATAAAAATAGTACAGTCAACTCTCGATATAACAAACTCTCTAGTTTTTATCTTAAATTTGCTTTAAGATTATAGTGAAGAATTTAAAGTATTTAATTGGCTGATTTATTATAACAAGAATATTTGACGTATTAGATTGATTAAATGAGTGTTAAATGTTATGTGTTAGAAAAATTTTATTATAAAGTAAGCTCATTATATTTAGAATTATTTGTATTCTTAAATTAAATTAATCTACCGATATTTTTTGACATATTTTTAAATAAAATCATAATAAATTTGGATATATCTGATTCTATTCTACTTTCAGCAACTTATTTTAATTTTAACATTACTCATAGTTTATAATATAAACTACTAATATTATCTCTTAGTGTTAGAATAAAATTATATTTCACTTTTAAAATACAATATGATTACATGTATTGGCAGTTCATTTTCAACTACTTTTTCTCAATATGAGAACTTAAAGACAGAAACAAATGACTTTTTATCTATTTTTGTGATGCATATATTTTCTTTTTTTTTATATAAAATTTATATAGATTTTTTTTTTGATTTTTTAATATTTGTTAAATACTTCTGTTATTTTCTTTTATTATTTTTCTTTTTGATTTGGATGGATGTTCCCTTTTTATAATATAGTTTTTTCTTTAGAGGCAATTAGATGGTAGGTTTTAGGATTTATCAATGGAATATGAAGGCTTTTGGTTATTCAAATATAGTTAATAGGAGTATAATCTGTAATAGTAGATATTTTATATTATTAATATACCAGTTTGCTTACTTCAAATGATATAATCTGTATAATAGTAAAAGAATGAAGAATATTACTATTTGGCAGACTAGAGGATCTTATGTAAATACTGAGTCTATATACAATTTATTTTGAGATTTTAACTCTAGATATTAAGTGTAGGTGACAACTTTCTTTTTTGAATTAATAGTATATATTGGAGTTCTATTTTATCTTATTACTTTTATTGGTATCAAATAAAACAATTTTTTCTTTTTTTACTTTGTTACAGTATGGTACATTTTTGAATCAACTAATATAGAAAGCAGGACAATTGCTAAGATAACTCATTTTACTATGCTAAGTAAATGGACTTACTGACAGTGCATATATGGGATTTTTTGAGAATAACAGATGGTTTATATTTGAATATATAGTTAAATTTAGAAATTGAATTATATATTAAGCTGAAATAATATAAGTTTATTCATATAATTAATAAAAATGCAGAATTGCAAGTATATTTTAATAGTGGGTTTACTTTATTATAGTGATAAAATACCAATAGAATAGTGTTATATTTAAAGGTTTTTTTTTAAATAAACAATTTATTTATAATAATTTTTTTTTTTTTTTTTAATAAACAATTTTTTTTTAATAAATGAATTGCTATAATTTTACCCTTTATAGTATATATAAAGAAAATTGCTAAAGGTGATTGTCACCATACCAGCATTATGATGTACTTTTGACCAGAATTAAAAATGTAATAAAACACTGGCCGGCATTACATCATAAATTCAACACTGTGACCGTCACCACTAGTGATATTTAGAATACCCTATATTATATATTCTTTTAGAAACCCATTTACAAAATATACTTTAACTTTTTAACAAGAGTGAGATACATTCCAATGTTAATTAATATAACTCTCAATCTAAAATAATCAAAATAATTCCTCCGAATGACAGTAGTACTTAAATTATTTTGGGCGGTCTGTCCTATTTTGGCAGAAAATCGTTATAATACTTGTGTAATACGAATTGTGCTTCCTGTTCCTGGGAATTTTCTTGTAAACAATTTTCTGCATTCAAATGTTTTTTATGCAATTAATCACATGGTAACTCTTTAATTATTATTTTTATTTATTTACTAAATTTTCTTTTATTTTATTTTATTAATTTTCAAAGCACTAAAATATTTATATTATCAAAAAAATAATTTTTATACAATCACATCAAAGAAATTTTTTTTTTCCCTTTTTATAGAATTTATAATAATTTTTTTTTTTTATTTTTATTGCTGAATAATTCGACATTTGTATAATTGATTATCCTAAATGCCGCATAAATGCATAAAAACTAACTGTTAAGATTGAGATCATCTCTTCTTATCAGTTTAATGTATCATACATATATATAAGAAATCAGAGCAACATTGGATCAGGACCCACGCTAATTGAATCCCGATCCAGATTTTCAATTGACAAATATTCCCACGTATTACATCAAACAAATAAACTTTTTTATTAATATATATTGATTTTTTTATATATTGATTATTCTATAAACTTTATTTTATATTTATTGCATAAAAAAAAGTTAAAAGACATGCCTTTTTTTTATTTATATATTGTTAGTTAAAATAAATTTCGGTGAGAATCATCATTTTACTCCATATGGCAAAATCAAAAAATGTGTTTTCTTTTGCTTTTTTTCCGAAGATGGGAAAAACACTCCGGGGCCTCATTATTCTAATTTAGTTTTAGTAAATGAACACTATATTTTGAATTAACGTTTTCTTTTGATCAGCTGTTTACAAAAGAATAATGGGTTATATAAATATATCCATCACAATGATATCACTTTACTTGAAATATTTGAAAACGTATAAATTCACACTGAATTCGTCTAGATTTCCAACTTTTCTCATTTCATTTTCCCCTTTTTTTCCTTTTCTTTTTTTTTTTAATATACTAATAAATATACCGAAACTTAATACATTGTCACTATGCCACAACAAAAAAGAAAAGCCTCAACAATTGCTTCAGCCAAAATTGCCGAGGACGCCGGTAGTGGCAGAAAACGTAAATCCGATGCTAAAGAAGAACATCATAAGGAAACAGATAAGAGTAAAGGTGATGTAGAAACTGAACAAAATGTATCCGATGATAAAAAAGTTAATGAAGCTCCTGAAAATAAGCGTCGTAAGAAACAACCTGTTGCTCAAGATATTCGTGAAGATAACGGTACTAATGGAAATGAGCCACCCAGTGAACATGATCAAATGTTAATTGATGAGTATGATAAACATAACGGTAAAAGCGAACAGGCCGTTGACAAAGAAGTTAATAAAGTCCAGACCGAATTGAGAAAAGAATTGGAGAAGAATATGGCTCAGAATATTGTTGAGAAGGGTCATATTTGTTTCTTTTATAGACCAAAGGTAAAAAGAGAGAAGTGTTTTAATCACGTGAACTTAGTATTCACGTGATATTTGCCTCCTTTTTTTAGGTTGGTACCGAAGAGGTACATAGCTCTGATGATGTTCAAAGAAGCTATATAGTACTTATACCATATATGGTGAGACCGTCGGTATCCGAGGAACCCGTGCTTAGCTGTTTTCAACAAGTCAATGATGGTAAGAAACCTGAATCTGACAAGCCTATTCCTGGTAAAATTCGTATAATTACGATTGGCAAGAAAAAACTTCCTGAAATTAAGTTTCATGTAAGATCTTGGGCCTTTGTGGTAAGTATTAATAGAATATTAAATTTATAAGTATTATTCTTAAAACAATTAGAATAACTTTTTTTACTTTAGGATAAAGCTTTTACTGATTTAGATGAAATAAAAGAATTCGTGAGCGGGAGAAAATACCAAACTAAAACTCGAGGCGAGAGATCACTTAGTTCGTGCAGATTATTGGGAAAGGGTGTGTATAACATCGTTGAACACAAAGGACATACGCATTTAGCGTATGTTTTGGAATTTCCCGAGGAACCAACTGAGGTTCAAGATGATTTTAACATTAAACGTGAAGGAAGCTATGTAATTAGTGTAAAGGTAATAAAATTTCATTTTTTTTTTTTTATTTAAATATGTGTAAGTTAATCTAATATTTATAAATATCTTTAAGAATCCTGAAACTACAAGTCCACCAAAAACAGGACTTTCAGGGTACGAAAAAGTGACTTATCCCGCTCATCTTATAGAAAAATTTGCTGGTCGACGATTCCTTTCTTTATCTACCACTGAATTTATGGATTATGATGGAGCCGAATTATTGCTTATCGGTGCAAAAGACGAAATTGCGGAAGAATTGGGAGAAGCCGGCGAAGAACTCGAAGAATTATCAGATTTTGAAACTAAAAAAATCACACCTTTAACAGCTGAAGATGTTATCTTTAAAGAGTTAAATTTAGAAAGAGATGCCTTGCCCTCAGAACCACTTCACGGCTTATGGAAATAAATTTGAGCTTAGCTATGTTACTAATTTGCTGATATCACATATTTTGATAGCATTATTGATTTTGATGTTAATTACGGTTATTAAAAAGTAAATAAAATCAATTCTTTTACTTAATAATTAATTATCTTTGTAACTTTTAAATTGTGATAAAGTTGGTTGTGCTGTTTAAGTTGTAAGAATGTAAAGCCAAAGCTGTTAAATTTAAAATATAACACTAAGATTTTTTACGCTATATATATATAGGCGTCTTTGTAATACGATAAAAAAACTGAAAGTTCAGTTGATTTTATTCTAGATACTGTTTTGTTTCTTTAAAAATGATCTCCAAGAGCACACCAGCAACCGCTTCCATGCGTAAAAAAGATATATTCTCTCAGTTTGTAGATGTATTTTCATATGAAACTTTTATTCTGCATTACAAAGGTACAGTATTGCTAAACGTACTTGTGCAAGTCATAGCATTTTCAGCATACTCGTTGTGGTATGTTATATTCGCGGGACATGGGTTTGCACCAGTATTAAGTAATTCACTTATACCTATATTAACCATCGTAACTGCTGGTATGATTGGTTTGAGAACTAATAGTAGTTATGATAGATTTTGGGAAGGAAGAAAATTATGGAGTGGTTTAGTGGCTAATATTAGGAACGCAACTAGAATACTTTGGTTTAGTGTAGCTAAAAATGATAATGACGGTGAAGGAGAAGCAAATGATAATGAAGAAATCAAACAAGCAATTCGATTATTTATTGCGCTTGCTATAGCCATTAAACATAGACTTCGTGAAGAAAACGGAGTGGGGTATTTGGATTTAAAAAATCTAATACCTTATGCTTATAGAAAATTCGAAGAAAAACATGAATATGCTTTAGAAGGACATGAATCACAAAATTCTCATTCTTCTGAAGCTGTTATAAGCGAGAAAAAGAATATGAATATAAGCGATAATATAAAAAAATATTACGAAACTCGTAATATACCTATTGATATCACTCATATGATATATAATTATATAAACATGTTTAAAAAACGGGGTAAATTGGATTATAGCACTTTTAATACTATTAACTCTTTAATTCATTCTATGACCGAAATATACACTGGGTTTGAAAGAATTTTTACCACACCAATTCCTCTCGCTTATTCTGTTCATTTAAAAGTAAGTTATAATATACTTTTATTTAATATTTGAAATTTCTTTTATTCTCATATAATTTCTTTTTGTATATTAGCAAATGATAACATTATATATTTTGGCATTACCACCGCAATTATATGAGAAATTAGGATGGTATACAGTTCCTATAACTGCTATAGCTACATTCACATTCTTCGGTGTTGATGCTATCGGAAGTGAAATTGAGAACCCTTTTGGTTATGATATTAACGTAAGTTATAAGAATTAACTGTTCGAAGATTTTCTTTTTCTACTTGAAACCTTTTCGATACATTTTTTTTTAACATTTAGGATTTACCCGTTGATGATTATTGTTCAAATTTAAGAAGAGAAATTGAAAGTTTATTTGAAGAACGTCCTTTAGATCCATGTCAATGGAATAAGAAAACTGAATAAATATATTTTATTTTTTTTTTCTACTGGGATGATTTATCGTTTAACGACTGGTATAAAAGACAAATCAGCTATAAAAGTTTTTTTTTTTTTTTGGCTTAAATTGTAATGACTCGATAAAAGGTTCAAAATTCGTAATATTTATTTATTACTATTGGACAAGTATTCTTTTTAAATATTATGAAAATGATAATCATGTGTTATAATGTATAATTAAAAATAACAATCCATAGCATAATCGTCATTTTCATCTTCAATCATATCCGTTTCAGTCATCATTTTTGTAGTGACACTCTCCAAAGCTTCTTTATATAAATGTTCAACATCTATAGTTGCTTCAAGACGTTCAAAATCGATCATACAAATGTTTTGATAAAAATTATAATACTTTTGTTTCAATGAGGCTGATTCGTCAATTAATTGTTTATGTGGAATTTGAGAACAACTGATAATCGTAGCAAACGGTGACGGTAATAGTCCTCGAATTGTTGGTAGTTCTCGATATGGGATTATCCTTTCAAGATAATGTTTAAGTCGTTTAAGTATTACAAGTACTTCACTACGAACTAATCGACTCGAATCTTCTGCCTAAATAATATATAAAAAAATTGAATAATTTATTCTAATTTGTGAATAGATAAATTAATTTTCATTGATTATACGTACAGCAGCGATAAGTAATTTATCTCCACCCAGCCAATAAAACCAAGAGGAATCTTGACCTATCAGTAAACTACTGCCATTTATATCTTTATTATGTTTTGATTTCTTTTGTCCGTAATTTAATCGATCTTGCTCACAATGATCCCATACAGATGCCAGAAATTGACAACCGTTAATTCGAACATAAAAATCTGGATCATCCATAATTTTATCCATGACTTTTGGACTAATAGTTATTTAAGAACATTAGATTTTAACCAAAAAAAAGAAAAAAAAATCTTTTCAAAATAATACATGCTTCATAATTTCTGCATTACGATCATTCAACAAAATTGTGCCGCATTCACGTTCAATAATGAGACATGTCATTAACTCCATCACAGCTCTTCGTACGAAAGCTTCAGAATCTCTCATCATAAAAGGTAGCTTTAGTGAAATATCTTCTTGCAATTGTCCAGATACAATATATTGCCAACCTTTTTGGTTTCTAATAATTGTCTAAATTTTTAAACAATTAAATCAGCATAAAAAGCATAAATATTTTAACATCAAATAATTTAATAAGAAATTGCCTTAATTGCTTTCAAACATGAAGCACGAACGTATGGTTCTTCGTCATTAATCTTTGCAAACACAATATTAAGTAAATCAAATTTTATAATAAAATTCACTCCAGAACCAACATTTGACGACTAAATTATTGAAGGTAAGTAATATCAATATGTATATAAAAAAACATTATGGATGTAAATTTCAAACCTTATCAAATAATCCACCTATAAATTCTAAAATTGAATCCCGAATATCCCAGCGCAAATCACAAGCTCTAAATATTAGGACGTCAGCCCATTCCTTTGCATATTTACTGTATAAAATATATGTTCCCATAACGTTTGCACAAAGCAATTTTTCCATAGTTTCAAGTAATAAAACCATCCCACGACATTCTATTTTTGAATCTAAAGCTAAAAATTGAATTGCTTGTAATGTCTATCACGATAACGAAAGAGTTATATATAATTTCATGAAAAATATTAAATTAGTTTAGAGAATCAATTAATTTACAAGTACCTTATTCACAATTTCTTGATCGGTTATTTTATTATAGTCTATTTTAGTGAAAAGTACAACGGGTATTATGCTAAGTGCTTCTTTCATAATACGCTGATCTGTATTAAACTCTGGCATAAACAAAATATCTAGTATCATGCATATTGATGATGTGTTCTAAAAGGAAAAAAAAAGAAATTTTTTTTTTGATAAATATACAATCGTTTCACAAATAGCATTAAACTTTAGATACTTTACCGCAACTGCAGCAGCATTTTTTTGTGAAATAGCGCGAATTGTATGCAATATGTTGAGAATCAATAATTTCCGGCCAGCAAAATTTCGTTTTGTTTGGAAAAGTTTCTTTAACTGTATACAATAATGAATGCTCACGTGAATATTTTATTTTACTATAATATATTATTACAATTTAATGTACCTTTTCAAATGTACCATTTTCAAATATGACTTCGAAATGCACATAATTGTGCCGAAGATATTCAAATTTTTCAGGATTTTCTATATTTTGTTGATTTGTTGCAAAACCAAGCAAAAATATCAATAAATCCATAAAGACTGATGCTATTATAATTTTTCCTTTAGAAACGCGTTCAACTAATTTTATGGAAGATTCAAGTACATTGACCGCCATTGTAATCATTTCAAAACTAGAATCAGTATTCCACAATGGAAACACGAAATCATTTATGATATAATTCAAAGCTAGATAATCAATAAAATATAAAAGAATATTAGAATCATAAATAAAAAATTTAAAAAAGTACATCATGTTTCGAAAAATTTCATACTTTCTGTGACAGAGTCTTTGGTATCTAAAGATCCTGATCGCTTAAATAAAGAAATCGGATCAGGAACCCAATCAAGCACTATGCACAAAATGTCGTTTGCTCTTGCTCTTATATTTCTATCTGGATCAGTTAACAAAACATTTAACCTGTTTAACTAAAACCAATTGTAAATAATCCAATTATTAACAAGACATAATATACATAATTTTTTTTATTTTTTTAAAAAAACCTTCATTTACCAGATGCCCTTGTTTTATAAATTCGATGGCATTGTTTGTCCGTGAATTTACTAATTCCCAAATTATCTGCAAAGCTTCCAAACGACGCCTTATATCAACAGATGAGTCAAACGCAAGTTGATTTATTTTATCGAAAAGATCAAGTGAAGTTATTAAAGAATCCATAAGGGCATCCTGTGTTTCAGTATTTTTCCAATTCGTAGTTAATGAGAGTTTTGCGAATAATGAACAATTGTTGATTATAGTTAAGAGAAGCTTAGATGCTGCAACTGTTACCTTTAATCAAGCGCCCAAACCGTCAATAATTATATTTATTTATTTTTTTTAACATACAAATATAAAAATAATGAAATTTACATACATATGTACTAGAATCATCGAAACATTTTGCTACGATTTGATGACTTTTATTTGATTCGAGAAACCTACAATTGATTTTCGTATATTTGTTAAATAATAATCATTACACATATTGCACGAAAAGTTCTTAATGAAATACCATTTAGCGCCAAGGTTATAAATTACTATTTGTTCTAAAGTCTCAATACATGAAAGACGCATCAAAGCTTCTTCGTTAAATACATTGTCTAAAATAAAATGAAGTATGCCAATATAGTTTGTATGTAGCTGAGAAAACAATGGAGCACGATGCCTATCATCATTGGCCAAAAGACGCGCAAGAAAACGAATTGATAATGCCATAATCCTGTAATCTTCGTGCACTCGCATGATGCAAGACTATATAAAAGTTCAACTAATTTATTAAAAAGAAATAAAAAAATTATAATTAAAGTCTTTATTTTGATAACAACTACACACACGTATTATATCCAGGATGTCCCATTCAATGAATTTGACCACTGTTTTTGGACCTTGCGACGCGTATTCTGATAAGTATGATAACACTTTTTCATGAATTGTGTCGTCTACTATGTCTTTAGACATACGTGGCAAAGATTTCACAATATTTTGAAGTTTCTCCATTATGAAGTTAAAAAATTACAGTATTTGTGTTGAATTCAAAAAAAAATGAATTTTCCGCGCATTTTTATGTACGACAATTATATAAAAAATAGTGATCGGCGTAAAAAATTTTTCCTCCTCTTTCGTCTCCTCTTTGTAGGATAAGTATAATAAAAAGTCAGCCAAAATGGGTCGTATGCACGCTCCCGGTAAAGGTATTTCTGATTCTGCTCTTCCATACCGACGGACTCAACCTACTTGGTTAAAGACTACAGCCGAAGACGTACGTGAACAAATTTTCAAATTTGCAAAAAAGGGCATGACACCTTCACAAATTGGTGTTAATCTCAGAGATTCTCACGGTATCGCACAAGTGAAGAGCGTTACCGGGAATAAGATTCTCCGTATATTGAAATCAAATGGTACGAATTTGATATTTTGATTTAATTCAAAAAAAAAAAGGAAAAAAAAAATTATTATTTTTTTCTTTAAAAAATAAGAATTCCATCCATCTAAATCCTTCATCATTTAAGGATTGGCACCTGAAATTCCTGAAGATTTATATCATTTAATCAAGAAAGCTGTTGCTGTTCGTAAACACTTAGAACGTAATCGTAAAGATAAAGACGCCAAATTTAGATTGATCTTGATTGAATCTAGAATTCATCGTCTTGCCAGATACTACAAGAAAGCTGGTCAATTAGCACCAAACTGGAAATAGTATCCTTAACAGTTTTATAATTTATAAATGATCTTGATTTCGTAAACAAGAAATATTTTCTCTCTGCATTTTATTCTCCATGGTATTATTATACCTTAACTTGTTTTTTTACAGCGAATCTTCAACTGCAAGCGCCTTGGTTGCTTAAGTATATTGAGTATTTTATCTTCTTATTATCAGACTCATAATTCAAAATGAAAAAATTATTTTAAGGATTAGATCCAAAATTCTTTATTAAAATTAATTAATATTCTACGATTATTCGTTAAAAAAAATATTTATTATGTTGCATGATTGTTTTACTGAGAATTTGTAATGATATTCGTCGTGTATTTGTGGATAATTGTCTTTTCTATTCTTATTTGAAACATGGGATATGATGAACAAAACAATACTGAAACTTTATGTTTAATGAAGTTATCAAACATTAAATATTATGTATTCGCACTGTCTGATCTCAGTTTCAAAAAGAATTGATAAGTCGAAGCAAAGTCATTTTGAATTGAATGGAGGACTTTTTTTTAAAGAATTATTTTTAAAGAATCAATGTTAAGAATTTATAATATAAAAATTTTAATTATATACAAATGAATCTTGCACGTGTAATAAGTCATCAATATTTATGCGCGCCTAAATTCAGATTCTATCTCCGAAATTCCAACGGGAACACCACCCTTTGAATATAAATAATTTAAACATCATACTTTAAATAAAGTAAAAGCAGGTGGAAGACATTAAAAAGTACCTTTTCATCATATTCGGCCCAATCACCTTCAGTAAGATCAATATCTTCGAATACAGTTCCTGATTTGATCCCTACAGCTTTAAAACCAGCCTGATAAATTTAAATCGTGAAATCGTGCATACACGTGACCGATAGCAAAAAAAAAAATTTTTTTTTAGCAAGTTGCGTCAACTCGAATTAAAAATTTTGAACACAATAATCATATATCTTTACTCTAGGTTCAAAATCGATTAATTCTAATCCTCTGCATTCAATAATTGCCATTTTAGCAAATTTTCCATTATTTTCAATAGTATAAGGCTTAATTGGAGATGTGTCAAATTCTACAAACGTCAAGATTATTGATTATAGTGTTAATTATATTAACAAATAATAAATGATAGCTTACGTGCTGAACTTTCTCGTTTGCAGAATTTACAACGCATTACAAAATTCGCAGTTCCTCTTGATCCTGGTAACTCATTTTGAGCCTATACAAAATTAAACTTGAATCAAAAATATTTGGACCATACGAACGAAAAACTTACCATCCGGTTCATTCCAACCCAGTTGTCATTTTCCTCGTTACAACTTGTGCATTTTACCTTATAACAAAATTCCACGAAAGAATTACTCAATAATCAAAAAATCTTCGAATTAAAAAGCGAGTTAAAACCTTAAAATGCCACTCATAATCATCGTCACCTGGTCCAACCTCCGTCACGTTTTCAAGTTCTGCCTTAAAATGAAGAGCGAGTTTCTATACAAGCCAAAAGAGTTCAATTGCTAATTAAGAAAAACAAAAAGAATAATAAAAAATGAAAGAAAAAAGCTACACACCACCATTTTTTGTTACGGCATACGTAAAGATCAATTGTGTCTATATATATTTTGAAAGATTGACAATGATCAGTACGACATATTTAGAATTTTTAAAATTTATCCGATAATCATTAAATTTTATCTTCAAATATGCGAAAAAGTAACCAAGCGATACGTTCTTTGAGCTCTTTTTCTCTATTTACTCACAAAAATATAGGTATTACCTCTTCATTAACTCGTTCAAAAAGACTTTTCCCTCATTTTATTCCAGGGTTTACGTTACGAGTTTCAGTGTCATCTTCTTCACCTTCTCCACCGGGTCCACCAAAAGACCCTATACCCGCACCTGATCCATCTGATATAAATCCTCCGATTAATAGTTTACCACCCCCTAAGAAAACTGGTTATTCGATAACTTTTCGTGTGTAATCTTTTATCTTTATTTGTTAAATCAACAATTAAATAGGATATAAGGATATAAAATGAAATACTCTTTTATTTATAATAGCTTGGCTTTACGGTAATCAATCGCCACGGATAAAACATTATCCATATCCAATAACAAATTTTTGGACTTCTCTAATATCATTATTACCAGCATTTTTTCAACATGAATTATGTAAGTGGGCAATGTCGAGATTGTTAAAAAGCGCGGTGTCCGCTGAATATTTTCCAGAACAATTTCTACAAGGAGGTATAATATTCTTTTTATAGAACTTAACTCTTTTCGTACATAAGTAATAAAAATCTTTGTAAATTTTAGCCGCATTTGCTGCACGACAAGTATGTACATCTCTTTCAACTCCATCTGAACGCGATGAATTACAAGATATGTTGACTACTAGATTTTATGATAGAATTATTACTGAACTTGATAAATTAGAATCAGAGAAATCTAGTATAACTATTGATATGTTAAAAATTTATGGATTAAATATTCGTGATGTATGGATGTCAATTGGACCTAAAAAGGCATATTCTAACACAAATAAAGAATATCGTATATTAAAATGGATGACAATGAAATTGGCTATTCGTAATAAACCTTCAGAAGTTGATTTTAATGAATCAAGAGCAAAAGTAGCTAAAAGCTTTAGCGATGGAATTAATTTTAAAGTAGATGTTGAAATAGATGCTGATATGCAATACATTCTAAAATCAGCAAAAAATGAGATTTTTATAAATGATCAATCAAGAAGGTTGGTGTTATTTCGATTTGAAAGCCCTTATTTTGAACCTGCTGATCGAATATATTACAAAGTATCTTCTGATAATGGTGAAGAGTCAAATTGGACTTGGCGTGTGGGAGATATTGACTATTTATTGGAAATTGAAGATTTAGAAAACGAAATGAGAGAAGAGAAAGATTCGAATCATTCAGAAGATTGAAAAAAGATATGATTTCATGGATTTAGCACAATATAGTGTTATTATTTTTATTTGTATTTCTTAATTTACATTTGATCCGTAAATTAAGTTTCTAACCATTCGAGAAGTTGAGGAGTATAATAAGTTATGATGAGATTTGCACCTAAAAAAAATTGAAATAAAAAAGAAATTAATATAAGAAAAAAACAATATACGTATATATAATATAATATTCACCCGCTCTCAAAAATCCTTCCATACTTTCGAATACGGCAGCACGAAGATCAAATACTTTTGCTTCAGCAGATTTCCATATCATCGCGAATTCGCCCGACACTTGATAAACAGCTATTGGAACGTCAGAACTAATCTCTTTAGCATCACGTAAGATATCCAAATAAGGCATTCCAGGTTTAACCATAATGATATCTGCTCCTTCCGTAAGATCACGTCTCTAGTATTTAATGTAATACTGTTAATAATAAATTATCCATATAATGTGAATTGAAAATTTGACATACAATTGCACGACGCGCTAAACCACGTGCATTTGGTGGAAGTTGATAACATTTACGGTCACCGAAGGAAGGAACTGAATTTGCAGCATCTCTAAAAGAATTATATTCTTTGAGTTAAAATTTTAAAAAAAATATTCAAAAAAAAGGAATTTACCTGAATGGACCATAAAAGTTACTAGAAAATTTCGCACTGTAACTCATTAAATTAACCTTGTTAGTAAGAGCTTCTTGAATTATAAGATTTTTAATTGCTCCAATTCGACCATCCATCATGTCGGATGGTGCGACACAATGTGCTCCTATAAAAAAGGAATTTATTATTAATAAAATTGTAAAATTTTTTTTAATGAAAATGTGAAACTGACCGGCTTTAGCATAATTTATTGCAACTTCTGCTATTCGTTTTACGCTTGCTTCGTTATTGATAGTACCATCCTCATTTAAATGTCCTATATATTAATAAAATATTAATGCATATTTGAAATTATGTATAGCGGCGCAGTAACAGAGAATAATATCACTTGCCACAATGACCATGTGAAGTATATTCACAAAGACAAACATCACATGCAATAAATAATTGTGGAAATTTCGAACGAATAAGTTTAACGGCTAAAATTACTGGACCATTTGGATCATCTGCACCTGATCCTAATGGATCTTTTTCACAAGTGGGAACACCAAATAAGAGAACTGAAGATAAACCTTTTTCAACAAGAGGCTTAAGAAATCCTTCGATTTTATTAATTCCCAATCTGAAAATCGATTAATTAATCCAATGATATTCTGAATTTGATTTTTAATTTTTAACAAATTTAAAATACCTTTTTTGACCTGGAAAAGAGGAAATTTCATTTTCAGAATCTGGCTCGTCTGTAATAAAAATTGGATACATTAATGATGATTTACGTAAAGTACGTTCAGAATGCCATTCTCTAGAAATAGGATGATTATGTCCTCCTTGAAGGAATGAAGAAAGTAACGACATAGTTTTGTAATCTTTTTTAGTGATGTAATACTGACAAAAAAAGATGAAATTTTTTTTACAGTACGCACGTGTTAAATAATGTTTGATAAATCAAAAAATCCTATTTGTTTGTTACATATACATGTGAATTTTTCCGATTAAATACAAAAAAAAAATTGCAAAAAAATTGTCTTTGAATGTCCACATTTAATCAACAAGCTTTTTTCCTTGCAAATATTAACCCAATAGATTTGACCATGTCGGATACTACAGATATCACTAACATGCCAAATATTAAAGTAACTACAGGATCATCGTCGTCGTCTTCGCAGATATCGTCTCCTCCACCTGTTGACTTTTTATATTCTACACCACCCAGTATAACCCGTGTTTTAACATATACTTCACCATTTGTACACTTTTTTTCATATTTTTTATCTTTGGTTACCTGGTCAACGGGAAATCCTTCAGAATCTTGTTTATTAGTGGCTGCCTGGTGGACAATTTGCCTTTACCCAACCGAAATTATAATATACGGAACTCATATATTTCTATTAGCTTGGATAGGTTGGAAATGGGTTGAAAAAGGTAAAAGCGAAAAACTTGGAAAACCAAGCTCAGTTTCAAAATCCACTTCACAACTTGATTTGAATAGAACCGTTTCAGAAATACACACCATATCTGATAAACTTACGTCATTTCACGCTCTTATTAATCTAATTCGTTCAAATGTTGATTGGACAAATTCTTCACAAACGCAAAAAGTTGTACGTGGATTAATATATTCATATCCAATTTGGTTAGTATTGACATATTTCGTTTCATTAACATGGATTTTCATTATTTTGGGAACATTTGGATTAGTATGGCATAGTCCATGGTTTAAATTTACTCGATATATTCTTATTAAATCACCGTTATTTCATGGAATTATGGATTTAATATGCGTGTATGTTTGTGGAGGTAATTTATCACAACAAGGAGAAAGGGATGGATTTTCTGTTAGAGCTTTTGGAACTTTGATTAGTAAAGCAAAAGAACAACAAAAGAAACTAGGTAAAAAAGATAATAATAATAAAGATGAAAATAAAACTTGTACAGATTTAATCTTTAGATTTGTTATATATGAGAATCAACGTTGGTGGTTAGGTTTAGATTGGACTACAAATTTATTCTTAAATGAAAGACCCGCTTGGTCTGATGAATATAATGAACCGACAAATCCTAAAAGTTCATTTGAATTACCACCAACTACTACAATTAGTGAAACACCTGAAGATTCAAACGTTCTAATTAAGAAAACCATGGAATGGAAATGGGAAAATTCAGATTGGTGGATTGATTACGATGGTGATGTTGATAATGATGGTTGGCAATACGCTGATAATAGGTGGAATAATTTATCTTCAAAGAGTGGTTTTAGAAAATACACCCGAAGAAGAAAATGGGTTAGAACTGCAAGATTAATTGAAACGATTGAAAAAATTGATAAAAGCGATGAAAGTAAAGACGATGAAGATCAACAAGATCAACAGGATCAACAAAATAAAGACAATAAACAGAATCAAAAGATTACAGAAATATCAGAAGATTTTGAAACTAAAGAGAATAATAATAAACCTCCTCCATATTCCTTATCGTTAAATTCAAGTAATTCAAGTGATAATAAATCTAAATCTTTACCACGTATTTCAAGAAAAGCCAATGGAAAATTTGATGCTGAATCCATTTCTTTTGCTGTTTCATCTGAAAAAGAAAATCAAGATGGAAACCCGATTAAATAGAGTTCTTCGTAATGAGCATATACATATACATATATTTCATTATTTATTTACGTTTTAATATAATAAAAAAAAATAATAATAATAAATAAAATAATGGTTGTTATAATTATGAAGTTTATTCTCAATTTAATGTCATAATTTCATGTAATGAATGTGAAATAAATTTTTTAGGCTGAAGTGATAATATTTTTCAATTTTTCAATTTTTCGGATTTTTCGGATTTTTCATACTTTTGTTTATCATTTGTATCAGAAGTATTAAAAGTATTAGAGGACTCGGTAGTTGAAGCAACTGTAATTTTTGACACATCTATATGTTTTGCGTCTTCTGTAACTAAATCGATTTTTTTGGCATCTTCTGTAACCAAATTTGCTTCCTCTTCTGTATCATCATCATCGTCATCTAATTCTAAATTCTCACATTATATTAGATAAAACCTAAGCGAAAAGTATATTTAAAATATTTATTAAAATAACTATACTAACCATCACCATACTCATCAGGATGTTCTCTAAAACAATCTTTCATTTTCTGAAATTGTTCCAGACAATCAACACCTTTTGGTTCCGCCTTTGAATAAATAAAACATGAAAATGCTGCTTTAAATTGCTCTCCACAAGATCCTTTAGCCATTCCTCCTAGACACGGACAATCCCAATTAATTTCTCCAGTTTCTGGATTGAATGCATCAGACTGTTCATTTTCATTTTCTGAAGGCGATAAGGTTTCTTGTGAAATTGTTGCCGTTTCTACATTCGTCTGTTGTGTAGTGGTCATTATTATATTTTTTTTAAAAAAAAAAACGATCTTAACGGAAAATTTTTTAACTGGTATAATTTTTCACGTGCAGTAGTCATAATGCATTAAATAATAGTCATTGTTTTACGATTAATAAGATATGAATTTTGGATAACATTTATCAAAATTGCAGAAAAGTTTTTTTTTATTTTCTTGTGGCAATCTAGTTTGAACTATTTGAATTATTCGAATTGGTATATTTATTATCATTATTTTGTATTAAATGATATCTTTCTTACATACAAAAAAAGGATTATAATAAATATTGAAAAAATGATAATTTTTTAACTATTTCTTATTATGGAATTTATGAAATTGCAAGTCAGCCACCTAAAAAAAGAAATCCGGCAAGCCAGTTAACTTCTCTAACTAAACTTGCCAACATTTCCGTCGTTTCAATCTTTTATATTAATTTACTGAAACTTACGGTAGAAAGACACTTCACCTCCTACTAGTTTTTAAAAATATTCTCCTTTCCTCAAGTCTATTGGTTAAAGAGCAAGAAACTAAAACTACATTACTTCACAATTTCTGCTATCTTATTATTTGTCTTATCTAACTCTGCTATCGTATTATCTATCACTTCTCCCAATAATACTCCCATTCTTTGAAACCAACTCTGAGATCGACGAACAACTTTCTCTTCCAACTCTGCTAATTTCTTTTTTATTCTTCTTTCAAGTTTTTAAATTTTTCTTCTTTTCAGTAATCTCATTCAAATCATCCAAATTCGCGAGTTTGTATAAATACTCTTCACGAGTACTTATCCAAGTTACTAGTATTTTTCTTGACATGTCTCGTCTAAGTCGTCTTTATGCCAACCTCTCCTCCTCAATATTTTTATTGGAGGGTTATCAACGTGAACATGCCGTAATTACCGAGAAATATCATCGGTCTTCATTTTTGTTATGTCTTTGCATTTTTTTCAGTTTGAAATTATTAAACTTAGTAGTTAATACGAACTATAGTTATATACTTCATAACATCTTTATCAAAATAGTTGTCCTTAAAAATTCATGAACTTCTATTTCTTTAGTTAATCGTGCGCTAGTGACAAACAGTATCAGGTATGATTTAAGCCTTCGCGACCAGCATAAGCTGCATCAGCAATTTTATTTAGTACTTGCAATCCCGATGGCATCAATCATTCGATATTTACCATTGTAAATAATTTTTCTGTTGCCCGTTCTTCAACTAGACATCCATTTTATACTTTTCAGTTTGTTCAAAACAAATCGTTACACAAAGTGTATTTTTCGTCCAATCAAAAATTCGATTGGGTGTTTATTGCGGGCGTTAAGGATGACAAAACTATTTGTAATCCGCCATAGTTGTTCGATAAAATATCGCGAAAATCGCGCAAGTATTTTGAACTCAAACCTGAACTTTCAAAGTTTACCTAGCTTACTTTTCGAGGCAATTCATAATAAAAAAGGAAGTTATAATAGTTATTGAAAAAAATATTTTTTATTCATGTATAAAACAAACCATATTATATTTTATATTTTCAAACATGAGTAACCAGGATTATTTTGCGAAAGATTTCGATCCTAATAAGGTCACTATAAAACGTCTTAAAGAAATCTTAAACGCTCACAATATTCCATACAAGAGTATTGCAAGGAAAGCTGAATTCGTACAGAAATTTCAGGAGTACGTACTTCCTGAATTACAAAGAAAGGAAGAAAAAGAGCAGAAAGTTTCTACAGAACAAAAGACTGCTAAACGAAAAAGTGTCACTGAAGAGAAACATGCTGAAGAAGATAATATATCTTCTATCTCAAATTCACAAATTAAAACTCCAAATCAACGAAAGAGGAAAGTAGGACGTGTAAGTAGTAAAAAGCAAAAGGAAGAAACGATAACACAACCACAAATCATTCAAGATGATGGGCAGTCCTCAAAAGCAATAGTTATAGATGACGATAATATTAATAACAATGCACAACTGACTTCGATTTCACAAGAACAATTGAGACAAAATTATTCTGAAAGGATTTCCCCGCCACGTCCTTTAAAGGCTCCAACATCAGAGACGCCGTTTTATCCTATGGTTCCTCCGTACTCTAGAACTCCTGCATATCCTTTTCTAGAGCCAGAAGAACTAGAGAAAGTTAAACTTAGAGAAAAAGAACTACAAGCGTCTTCGGAAACACCTTTATATCCAATTCAAGAAGGATCTGAAAATAGAGAGGACAAAATAAAACATTTTGAACGACGTGAAGCGTTTGCATATTGTTTTAAACCTCGAGCTCCTAAAAGAAATATCGATCGTAGACCGCCTCCCGAGTTTGTTAAACGTAAACAGAAGATCCGATTAAGTTCAGGGATAATTTTCCTTATTTTCACAGCCATAATCGTCATAGTGTTATTGAGTTTAAAAGCACAAATTGGCTTTTGTGATAGCGTTAAACCAGATTATAAGGAAGGTGAAGATTCACAATCATTATCTCAATTCGTAATTAACTTAATGTGCACGCAATGTCCTCCTAAAGCAACGTGTTCAAATGGCATCATCACAGAGTGTGAAAAAGGCTTCAAACGGGAAACTTCATTTTTTCGGCTAGCTAAGCCTTACTATACGCATTGCGCGATTGATAAAGATCAAATGACAAAGGCTAGGAAATATAGAGAATTCAAAGAAATTATTGCTCGCGAAATGGGAAGAGTTACATGTGGATATGAAGATAAAGATAACTTGTTGTATGAAAATCTCATACTTCAACTTAAAGACATCATGCCGCCGCAAGACTACAAATATATCAATGTCACATACGAAAATATTTGCGAGGATGATGAAATTCACATTGAGAAGGAGAACTGGAAAATTATTCTCCAAAAAGCCAACTTTTAGCTTTTATTGTCAATTATCTTTTGCCATCACGAAACTCATCAAAAAGTTTTTCGATAATCTATCTTATTCATTGACAGTTGTATCAACATCATCTTTGTTAGTGTTTGGATTCTGGTATGTTCGACAACGGATATGGGAAAGACGCCAAGTGAGCGCTGCCTTCGGCTTAGCATTAACGAGATTAAGTGAAGAAAAACGAATAATCGGTCAGGAGTTTCGTGAAGAGGCATTCGCTCATGTGAAAGACCCTATGGTACGTCAAAAGCTTTTCCAAAAGCTTGATGAAAAGGTCCGGACAAACCCGTATGTTCGTGCTGGAAACATTATCTACGACGGGTTTGAAACAGGTATCTGGGAATGGAAAGGTAAGTATACACATTTATACCTTCTTTAATCATCAAATCATCATAAACATTCATTGACTTGTTGATTCATCTTTTTAGCTCCTTATACTTCTCACGTTAATCCAAGGTAATCGGATTTTGATATGGTGCAATATTATTTCTCATTTGCAAGAGTTCTTAAAAATTTTCCTAAAAAATTAATAATAAAAAACCCAATGTAAAACCAAACTTTGAAGTTCCACCATCATGAATTATTAAAAAAGTGTTATTGTAATTATAAATAATTATAACGCGCCGTTTATTATCACGTGAGCAAAGATTTTGTATATTGATGAGTCATAACTCGAAATCCAGGATTATAAATGGTTTATGAAATTGTCATGTGATTTGGAGAATGCACCCCCGAGATCTCCTTTTATAAAGGGGACGGGTTCAAAATTCCTTATGCAAAATAGAAAAGATAAAGCACAGTTTTCTTTTGTGGTGGTCAAGCTGTTTTTATTTCATTAACGTTCTCTTTTGAATAAAGCTAAAAGTGCCTAATATTACCCTGCATCGTAGTGGATTTACTACTCGAACGAAGATTTGTATTGCTTTTTGAACTTCTAAACAGGCAAGACGTCGTCTCCAAAGCATAAAAAACGCAAGATTGAACCAATGTCGGACATGTCTGACGAAGATCTCACGTTCGAAGATTCTTATCGAGACTCAGGTATGTTATTCAATGCCTTTTATTGTGCTCGTTCTTATCAATCTTATATTTTTTCAAAAGAAAGTTTGAGCTGTGCAAGTAAAATTATACGATTTTAATAATTCAAACCCATTTTTTTTATCTGTAATTTCAGACGAAGATGTCGAAGATGTCGAAGATGAAGATGACTATGTAGATGAAGATGATACCGATCTCAACTTTACGGACGTCGTAGCGGAAAAAGACCGTAAAAAAAATTATGAAGTGGACTTTATTGTTCACTCTATTGAAGGTATCGTAAAGAATCAAGACGATGAAGTTACTCACGTATCCAATATTCTCGGTATCCAGAAACAACATGCTGCAACGTTGCTTCGTCATTTTCGTTGGAATAAGGAGAGACTTATTGAACGGTACATGGAAGATTCAACTGAGGTCTTAAATAAAGCTGGTGTCATAACTGATAATGCCAGAACACCAAAATTTATAAAGGTTCCTGGTTTTATTTGTGATATTTGCTGTGATGATGATAAAGATTTAGATACCTTAGCTCTATCTTGTGGGCATAGATTTTGTAAAAATTGTTACGAACATTATTTGACACAAAAGATCAAAGAAGAAGGTGAAAGTCGCAGAATTTTATGTATGGCTAGCAAATGTAACGTAATAGTAGACGAAAAAACTGTTGAATTGGCGGTGAATAAAGATATACATGAGAGGTTTATATTTTATTATTAATCATTGATTTTTTTTTAGTAAGTAATATTTATCCTTTAAATAAATAACTTTTTGTAGATATCGTACGTTACTAAATCGTACATACGTTGATGACAACGAATATTTACGATGGTGTCCTGCTCCTAGTTGTGAATATGCTATAGAATGTCATGTACCTCAAACTTCACTTACAAGCATTGTCCCGACAGTCGAATGCGTATGTACACATCGCTTTTGCTTTGGCTGTGGTTTCCCAGATCATCAGCCCTCCATTTGCGTTCTTGTAAAAAAATGGATTAAAAAATGTGAAGATGATTCCGAAACAGCTAATTGGATTTCTGCTCATACAAAAGAATGCGGAAAGTGCCATTCAACCATCGAAAAGAATGGTGGATGTAACCATATGACTTGTCGTAAATGCAAATATGAATTTTGCTGGGTCTGTATGGGTCCTTGGTCAGAGCATGGCACCAGCTGGTACAATTGTAATCGTTACGACGAAAAGACTAGCATAGATGCAAGAGATCAACAAGCCAAATCTCGTGCTTCTTTGGAACGGTACCTTCATGTACGTATTTATTGATGATGTTTATTCATGCTTAATTTATTATTTAAATTATAAATATAATCTTTTCGCTTTTAGTATTATAATCGATTTGCCAATCATGAACAATCAGCGAAATTGGATCGTGAATTGTATAACAAGACTGAGAAAAAGATGGAGGAAATGCAACAAACCTCTGATTTATCTTGGATTGAAGTTCAGTTCCTTAAGAAGGCTGTTGATATTCTTGTTCAATGCCGTATGACACTTAAATGGACATATGCCTTTGCTTTTTATCTTGCTCGTAACAATCAAACTGAAATCTTTGAAGACAATCAACGTGATCTTGAGATGGCAGTCGAACAGCTTTCAGAGTTATTGGAAAAACCTATTGAAGCCGAAAAAATTGCAGAATTGAAACAACAAGTCTTGGATAAAACTGTTTATGTTGGAAGCCGTAGAGAAGTATTATTGGAAGATACCGCTAAAGGATTGCTTGAATCTCGTTGGGAATTTCAAGTAGATATTAAAAGTTAGAATTTTTATTAAGATTTGTAAGTATATTCACAAAGAAATTCTAGAATAAGGGAAGCTACTTGGGCGGTTAATAACTTAGTTCTTTAGGAAAATTGTGTCAACATATAAAAAATTGGAAGTATGAGTACAAGTTAATGTTATATCATTTTCACACAATTTTTTTGCACTATTAATTTACTAAAAAAAAAATTATCATTCACAAATAGTTCATGAAAAGTATTATTTATATAGCATTGTTTGAATGAAATCAAAAAGGTAGTTTAAACAACGAAATTGATCAGGAAATAACACAGGTTTACGAATATTAATCGTTCATCATTACAAATATCCCAAGTTCTTTTAAACCAAATGTTTTTTTTCTCTTGTAACTTTTCCTTTGTTTAATATTTACATTTTTCTTTCTTTTTTTTCATAAATGGTAGCTTTTTTTCCCTCTTACTTTCTTTATATAAACATTTTATAAAACTTTTATGTTTGGTAGTTAAATAACTTGGAATTGGTTTTTCCTTAAAAGATACTATTTATAGACCTGTGTAAAAAAAATTTTGAATATACATAACTTTTAAAACTAATAGTATTTAATGGATTATTATTGTAATATTCAACTACAATACGCTAACATAATTTATAAATGGTTATTTATTAACTACAATAGAATCAAGTGAAGTATCAACATTTTCATCATTTGCATTATTTGTTAAAGAACTGGCAACATTTTTAAAATTATCCCAAGCACTTGGATAAACAATTGAATCCCATTTTTGTTGCAAATCATCAATAATTTCACTAAAAGAAGAATTCCTTTTTACAACATGACGAAAATAAGGTTCAATATGATCATCGTTTTTCGGATTTTGAGGACGAAATTCGAGACGAACTTCTTCCTCCGAAGGATTAGGATGATGAAGAATATTAACATAATCAAGAAGAGATTTGTTTTGGTGTGAATCTAATGTTGGTAAAAGATCAACAACTACGTCTGGGATATGAATATGGGATGCTTCATTTTCGTTGTCAAACAAATGAACTTCAAGTTTTATATATGAATGTGTACGAATCCATTCAAGAATTTCTATCAAAAATGAGTTTAAAATTTTTGCGTTTTTTAAAAAAAGGAACTTATCTTCAAATTTGCTTACCTGGTTTAGTACCAAGGATCACGAATCTTGAAGAATTTACCACAGATAGACTAACCACTTCAGGTATTTTTACGGGAGTAATTATCTTTCCTTCCGTCGCAAACTTGTTACCAATTTGTTCGCCTGAAATATCAATTCAAAATAAGCATTAAACATTATCGACTTTTTAGTCATATCTAATTAGTATAATTACCAACCTATCACATAACCATACTTCAAAACCATTTTTTAAGTATAAAAAGGAGTTGTAAAAACAGTTTTTGAACTTTATATACTGCCAAGATATATATGGTACATTCCGAATCTAAAGTACAGAATTTGGGGGCATGTTGATACGCGCCGTCTTTATGTATATCATTAACTAATATTAAGCTTTACTAACTAACTAATTTAATATATTGTATGTAGAGTTAGAATCAGGTGATGCCGATATATATTACGATTTCCCCAGCGTATAAACCAACAAGAAATCACCGTCACGTGATCAAAATCCGAAGATCATTTCCATAAATAGATGATGATCCGTTAACGAAAAAATTTTAT
>JADRCO010000843.1:0-25710 GCA_021464525.1 Rhizophagus sp. LPA8_4_AMF
TTGACCGACCGGTATCGGTCACGGTCATGACCGGTCATAACCGGTTAATGACCGTGACCGTTGCCATCCATAAAATAAACCATGAAATTTGTGGAATAACTCAGGATCCAGAAACAAAAAATTATATGATGGTTTTGAATAATAAATATCATGAATGTAAAAAATGTCATAAAATATGTAATTCAATACATTTTCAACAAAATTTTGAAAACTGGACTAGTGGTAATGATGATATTGATAAATTTATTCAGGATACTCAACTATTGGCTCATAATAATGCAGAAAAAGCACTAGAATGGATACCCTATGATAGATTTTATGATATGAAATATATTGCAGAAAGTGATGAGTATGGCAAAGTGTATAGAGCAAATTGGTCTGATGGATATATAGATCGATGGGATGACATAAAACAAAGTTGGAAAAGAGAAAACCGTAACGTGAACGTGGACTTGAAAAGTTTGAACAATTTAAAAGAAATCGTATTAGAATTTACAAATGAGGTATAATTTAGATAACTTATCATTTATAATCTACTAATTGCTAAAATTATTAATTTTCTGTGTATTTGTTTCTTTCATATAGATTATATTACAAAATGAAGGTAAAACAGAAAATACTTTTAGTAGCGGATTTTATGGAATAACTCAGGATCCAGAAACTGAGAATTATATGATGATTTTGGGTGATAAATGTAAAAAATGCCATGAAATATGTAATTCAATACACTTTCAACTAAATTTTGAAAATTGGACTAGTGGTAATAATGATATTGATAAATTTATTCAAGGTACTCAGCTATCAATACATGATGATGATGAAATATTTAAAAAAGTATTAGAATGGATACCTTATGATAGATTTTATGATATTGAATATATTGCAAAAGGCGGATTTGGTAAAGTGTATAAAGCAAATTGGATTGATGGATATATTATTAAATGGGGCGAATATAATAAAAATTGGAAAAGAGGTAATAAAAATATGTTTGTAGCTTTGAAAAGTTTAGATAATTCAAAAAATGTTACATTTAAGTTTATAAATGAGGTATAATTTAATTAGTTTTATCATTTATAACCAAAAGTATTAACAATGTTTTATTTTACTAATATATTTATTTTGTTTTTATGTAGATTACATTACATAATAAAGGAAGAGCAGATAATACTAATATTATTGGATTTTATGGAATAACTCAGGATCCAGAAACAAAAAATTATATGATGGTTTTAGATTATGCAGAAGATGGAAGTTTACGAAATTATTTAGATAAAGAATATAATAAACTTAATTGGAATAAAAAGGTTGATTATTTACGGCATACTATAAATGGACTTGAATGTATTCATGAAAAGGAATTAATTCATCGAGATTTGCATATTGGAAATATATTAAAGTTTAAATATAAAACTGCTATAACTGATATGGGATTATGTAAACCTGCAAATTATAATGTATTAGAAAATGCAGAAAACAACATATATGGTGTTTTACCTTACATAGCTCCTGAAATTTTAAGAGGACAAAATTATACAAAGGCTGCTGATATTTATAGTTTTGGTATAATTATGTATGAAGTAATTTCTGGATTACCTCCATACAATAATATAAACCATAATGAAAATTTAGCAATTAAAATTTGTCAAGGACTTAGACCATTATTCAATATCAAAGTACCACAATTAATTGTGCATTTAATTAAAAGATGCTTAGATGCTGATCCATTAAAACGACCAACAGTGAAAGAAATTGAAGATATTTTAAACAAATGGAGTGATGAATTTTTATTTTTAGATGAAACGGAATTAAAAAAGCAAATTAAAGAAGCAGATGAAGTAAACAACAATTCATCAAATAGCGGTATACCTTCAACTAGTTTAGGATTATCGTATAAAACACATTCAGAAGCTATTTATACAAGTAGATTACTTAATTTTAATGACCTTCCTGAACCAAAAAATTCCGATGATTATTATGAACAAAATGATAATATAATTAGTACGGAATTTTCAGGTATTAATTAATAATTTTGTTATCTTATAATGCAAATTAGTTGTTATATATACTAATAAATTTTTAATTTATCAAATAGAATCTTTACAAATTGATATTTCTCAATTGAACATTAATCAAGTTGTATTTTTATAATTTATATGTTTTATGATTAATGTATATTATTTTCATTTATTAATGTTTAATATATTGTTTTATTGTTTATTAGGTCAAAAATACTTAAATGCGGATTTAAAAGCTCAGAGAAAGTTTTAGTCTACTAGTTTTAGTTGTTTTACTAGTACAAATATATAGTTATTATTATTAATGCTATTTTAAGAACTTTTTTTTATATCACTAACGTTAGCTTTTTAACATTAAATTATACATTATTTATTTCTTATACTTATTGATTAATAAATTATTAAAATATTAAGCGAGTATAAGACGCGTAAGAATTAAAAGTAGAAAATTAACTCAATTTTTAAATGACTTGAAATATCTTAATTACCGTAAGGTTTTATTTGATCTAATTTAAAAAATAAAATCTTTTTAAAATTATTTTATCACAATTTTATAAATAAATATGCTTGTGTCCTGGATCTTCTAAATTTGAAATTTCTCTGATACTCAATATGTTTATCGATTCAATAAAATAAATAGATAGATTCGATTTAATAATGAATTATTATCTATTTGAATTTAAAAAAAGGAAAGTAAAGAATTTTATTATATGAGCTCTATTGTACAGATTTAGAATAATAATTCATCACGCATGTTGCATTCCATAATAATTTCTAATGTAAGTCATGTTATCTTATAACCTCTGTAAAGGTAATTTAAAACTGAAGACTATTTGTCAAAGGATGATTACAATACTAGTATTATTGGCTCTTATTTTTTTTCAAATAACCAAAAATTAACTTAGTATATCGTTCATTTCTCCAACGGCATCATTACACCAATTCTCTATTATCTAGATTTTATCGTAATAATATATGATATAAAAATAATACAAAAATTTTTTGTCAATTCTTTAAAATTTTGAAAATGTAAATTTTTTTTTGCCCTTTAAATGTTCACTGTTAATGATTAGAAAGACGGAGATCAAAAATTTTAATCTGATTCAATTATTATAATATCAACGACTAAAATATTCAAAGCATTATTATTGTGGCTCTAAGTCAAAATATTCCATTGCACAAAGCGGTAATTCTCATATAATATACTAGTGTAAATATTTCATAAATCTTAAAACTATTTAGTAGTTACTTTTATAATAACAAAAAAAAAAAAGAATTTTTTACATCGGTTTGCTGTTTCAAGCAATATTCTAGTTTAATTTCAATGACTCGACTATTAATTAAATTAAATATAATAATTTTAAAAAATTAAAAAATCATGCGCAACTTTTCATTTTTTTTTTTAAAAAAAATATCCTTTTTGCTACTATAAAATACAATTTAGATATTAATTTATTAACGCAAAATTATGGTTCTAAATAAATTATTACTTGATACGTGGTTATATTTGTCTTTTTCGATATATCATATTTTTTTCTTCACCTAGTATGTCAAATGATATGATCAAAACATTAATTTCATGTGAATTACAATAAAGTAGATGATAGTCATTTTATTATCTGTTATTGGACTTTATAGAACGTGTGAAGAAAAAAAATGAGAAAGGGAATTAATTCAATAAAATGATTAATTTAAGGAGGTTGAAATATTGGAATAGGTCAGGCGCAGATACATCATGAGCGGTCGTACGGCTAATGTTACTTTGTGTGCGACAGGAAAATTATATAAATACCCTTGTCGGTCATATGAATCATTATTTCGCTATATGATTGTGTTACTCCACAAAAGTTTAAGATGTATGTATATATACCCTCTCTTTATAGCTTGTTTCTTACTAAGAACTTTTTTTTCAAACACACTAACATGGTCGACATTTATAAAATTAATAGTATCAGAAATCAATTAAAAGGTATGGAACAACGAAATACATTAAATAAAGAAGCGTTGGATGAGAAGGTTCAGGATCAAGAAGGCATTTGTAATGAGTTGTGGTGGGAGAAAGATGACAAAAACATTAAAATACTAACAGAAAACACACAAGAGATAATAGGATTGGTGAGAACCCAAAACGATATAACAAAATGTGCTTTTTCTCTTAATAGAGAAACTTTGAAATTAGTAGAAGATCTAAGTAACAATACACGCAAAGATTTAGAAGATTTACGCAGAACTATAAAAGTTTTAACCGACACTAAAGAAATTTTTCGTTATAGAGATTGGGTGACAAAGCTAATACGAGAAATAGTCTGTAAATTGGATAAACTTGAGAACATAAATGGTGCGTCTGCATGGGATATCATATCTCGTGAGTTCTCCACTATGATAAAATATGAGCATAAAAAGATCAAAGATGAAGAGATAGACATAAGTCACTTCAGACAAGATGCGAGAAAATACATTAAACCTTTGAAGGAAATTTTAGATAAAGTGAATATATCACTTGGTGAATTTGCACTTTTAGTGAAATTTAAATGGTCAAGTAATGATGAATTTTATGTATGGAGATATCAAACTGAAGAAGAGGCGTTGAAAGAATTGAAGCGACTTTCTTTACCCAAAGACTTAGAATGTTATATGGATCCGTTAGAGAAGGCCATTAGTGCCATAATAATTTGGAAAAAGCCTTGTCCTGAAGATGTCATCTAGTTCTATCCTCTTTTTCTCAGTCTACATACTCCTGTTTTTAGCTTCATTTAGCTTTTAAAAGAATTATCCCTTTAATGCTTTATATATCAGAACCTATTATTGCTGACAGAATTAATTTAGCTAATTCTATTAATTTAATAATTATATTTCACATCAAAGTACTTACTAATGGGCAGCTGATATTTTTATACGATTTTTTGTTTTTTTTTTATTTCACAAAATTTCTAGTACAAAAAAAAAAAATAGTATTATACAAATTCTTTTTTCCGATCATTTTCAAAGGTGCTGAGCAATTTTAATTAGTACATGTAAGAAAATTATCTAATATGCGATTTCATCCTTTCGTTACTGTGTATATTTTATGTTTTTTTATGTTTTTTTAATTAATAAATAAATTTTATTGCTACCAATATGCTTCCCAATAGTTATCGTACAATTTTATTGATATTATGGAACAGGATCCGAACAAGATTTCTGAACTTTTCTTTACAATGGTGCCCCTGGAAATTTGTATCATGTTCTTCATTAATTTTAGTTGCGATACTTTCCCAAAATACGTCTCGATTCTCTTGAAATTCTTCGTTCCTATTTTTATGCTTGTTGACATCAGTCCAGTGAACCATTTTTTCCCGGAAGTGATTTAACCATGAACAAGCGAATAAGTGGAATATGGGGTGTTTTTAACCCCGAGTTTCAACCATACATTAACCATACATCTGTGGGTGATCGAAATTTACTATATTTGTAGTATTTTTTTTCATCATACATGTAGTGTTCATGCGAGTACCTTGCAACAATCACTAAAAATACTTCAACCACATTTAAACCACACTTTAAACCGACTTGATTCGTGCGCCTAATATAGATAAATATCCGTAATCACACGATCATCCCCGCGATCCTCGCTGAAAACCATTAAATCCTTATCATGCAAAAATATTGATTGCCAAAAATTTACATTTCGAAGGAGTGTTTGTTTTTATTAATAATAACGTGATACATCACGCAAAAAAAAAAAATAAATAAATTACAAGCGTCGGGAGCTAGCCCGTAGTACATAACGTTCTATGTTATGTTTGCGTTTCATATTATACGATACAAGTTATTTATATGGGAGGGTGATTCGAATTTTTTTTAGTTATATATAGCAGTAGATGAGTAGATGTACAATATGTAACATTGCACTATGGACAATAAATAAACTTGTTTAAGAATAACTGCGTGTTTGACTCTTCCAATATTTATATAAATACAATATTTACGAAATAAAAAAAAATGCTGATAATGTAAACTTTATTGGCGAATGTCGTCTAACATTACGTATTATACAATGACGCAATATAAATATGTACCCTTAAATTCCCCCTCATTCTGTAGCTTCAAAATAAGAACTATTTTTAACATAAGCGAATTTAGCTGTATAAATTTTATGACTCTTCTTATTTTTAGCAGTAGCGGTAATTAATAGCTCTCCAAACATTAAACTAAATTCTACAGGTCTATCAGTACCGCCTTCTATATCCGGTATATCAATTTCTAATTCTCCAATTTTACGCATACCCTCTTCATCACAATATCTTGCATTCTTTCTAGGTGTAGCATAAACATTAAACAAAATAGCAGTTTGATCTGGATAAATTGGGTAATATGTTCCCGAACATGGTTCATCTGGTGTAACTTCTCTGCCCCGAGTTGCTAAACAGCTGAATTTGTAAATACGTCCGTCGGGAGTTTTTCTTTTCTTTGGGTCAACTCCAGCGCGCCACAGAGGATAAACTCGGACTCCTTTTAATTCAGCACAAAAATAATTATAAGAGTCAAATATTTTCTTAATAGATTTTTTTTTTTAAGAAATATTTTATTTTTAATACGTTACCATAATTCATGGTGAGAATACGAGTAGCAACTGCTGCTTTGTTAAGTCCATACATGACAGCTCCACGCAAAACAGCAGTGATTGGATTTTGAGGTACCGTAATTATAGGCACGACCGATTTAAAAGTATCTCTTATTTTCTTAACTAAATATGGACTTTCAGAGAATCCACCAACCAAAAACATTGTAGAACATCTTTGTTTAGAAGAAGCCAATTGATCTCTAATCAGATTTAAAATCTTTTCAACAACAGGTTCAAACATAGCTAAAACATCATCATATTTAATTTCGATCAACCAATCATCATCTTCCATTGTATCTTTAATTTCACCAGTAACATATTTCATTAACGCTGGACACGTTCTTTCAATATCCAAATCGATGTTACGAAAATCATTTCTTTCATCAATAAATTCAAATTTTATTCTTGGACAAAAGAAATGATGGATTAAATATTGATATTGACCATAATTTTCTCTTCTGAATTCATCCACAGCTGCAAATCCTAATTTCTTTTCGAGAAATCTAGTAAATTCTCTATCGACATATGTACTTCCACATAGACCGCCCGTACGTTCCGTAATTTCACTTAATTTATTATCGGGTAACAACGTTCGTGTTGTCAAATCTACTGTACCACCGCCACAATCGACGACCATGAATGAGGCTGATGTAGACAATGGATTAATGGAATATGTATTTATGATATCACTTAATTATTATACAATTAAATAGGACAAATAAATATGTTTCGCTTACACCCCTCTTTGATCTTATGTTCCTCAAGTTTTCCCATAGCGTAAATTGCTGCGGCTTCCGCTATAATTTAAAAAAATGTTTTTAAAAATCTACTTCGAGACTCAATAAATGATTCTCTTTACCTACGTTCAGTAGTAAATTCTAAATTATTATGGTTTTTTTCAATGAATCCAGCTTCGTGAATACAATCTTGAAAAATACCAATAGTATGTTTCCTACGAAAATTTAAAAACTAATCACGTGACTATTCGGCCAACATTGCGCCATTGAAATTAAAGTGGGGTGTGGCAAAGTAGTGAAAAACTTTATGGAGTAAGATGAATAGATACCATTCGGCTGGTACGGTAAAGACGAATCGAACTTGAGTAAATTTAATACCAGGCCATCGCTTGTTCAAAACCTCTTCAATCAACTATAAAAAAATGATGCAGTTTTCTAATCATTTTCTTCAAAAAAAAAAAAAAGAATATTTTAATTGTTTCTAATATTTACAGGTTTCATCTGAGACAAATAATCAGCAATTGCTTTTTCATAATCAAAGCCATTAGGAAGATAAGGTTTTTCGAAATTGCTAAGATTATCGGCTAGATGTAATTTAAATAATTCAACTGGTAAAGTATTATTAGTTTCCGAGGATTGACGACGAGATCTTCTTGTTGGTTCTTGAGCTAACGCTGGAAATCCCCAAAAATTTACTGTCCATTTTTTTGGATCAGATGATGTTGTATCATATTGAAGAACTGTGTTTGTTTTGGGCATAGTTAGTCTAGTTCTAAGTTGTCCAGGCCTAAGAGGGAATAAAAATGCATAAAAAAGATGTAAAATAATTTCGTTTTTTAATAATATTGCAGAAAAGATAATCTATCTACCATGAATCGTTAACTGTGATATCCGGGTTTATTTGATTTGCATAAGCGAATCCTAAATATGATATACAGGGAAGGGTTTGTATTAAAAAAATTAGTTTTATATTTTTTATTTTATTAAAAAAATTTTTTTTTTTTATTTTACCTGAGTATGTAGTTCCAAAGTCTTCAAAATATTGAATTGAGAAAAGATATAAATAGGGCATATTAAAAACTAAAGAAAAGAAGTTGATCAAAGAATACCTATAGCGACTACAGCGCGAAAATTTTTGAGACTCATGATTTAAAAATTCAATATTCCTTTACACAGTGGAAACAATTGTAATTGCAAAGGAAATTTAATAATTCCAATTGTATTTTCCTTTATACGCTTGAAGTTGTGCAACAACGAATAATTGATATCGTAAGAACCAAGAGAAAACACATCCGTATGATTTGCGTAATTTAATTTAACTGATTAAATTAAATATATTGTGTTTAATTCCTTTTGTTCTTAATTTAAATCAAAGAACAATCAAAAAAATTTTTTTAAAGAAATATAAATATGAGTAAATAAAGACAAAAGGCTCGTTCTCAATAAGAAATCTAAGAAATCTAATTGTCCTCGGGTTACACGGTTTTTATGAGGTAACCAATTGAGTACATTTCCGGGTTAGAAGCCATCGACAGAGCCCCGATTATACAAGCCGCTTCTAAAAATAGATCAACGCATCTCAACACGTGATCGATTGAACAGCATAGTGACGATGACAGATAGGATTTTGACTAACCAAAAAATCTAAGTCCCGGGCGTGGAAGTAGCGACAAATCTATTTTTTTAGGATCGGGCGGGATGACTGATCGGCAAAGCCGCGTGGCTTCCAGTGCCGTAACGAATTATGGCTAAATTCAATCATAACCAATTGAATAATTACTAATAATTTGCTTTTTTTGACTATTCTTATTGACCACCATTTATTTTATTTTTAAATAAAATCATTCAAAATTTTTCCATTTTAAAAAACAAAATGGGTGGGCAGGATTCAGCCGAAAATAAACAGATGACATCGTATTCTAGAGAAGCATCTCCCCAACAACAAAATTTACCTTCTTCACAAAATAATGTATCTCAGCCTTCGCCATCTACATCCTCTTCCGACACCACTTCTCCTCTCGAACTTTTGAAGCAGGGAAAAATTGATCAAACGCAATGGTGCACCGCAGAATGGTTCGGACGCGGTAATAATTGGCAAAATGATCTCGTTAGATGGATAATCCTCACTTCAGAAGAAAAAGAAAGCTCTGAACAAAAAAATATTGATAGAGGATTGGAAATAATTAGGAAAGAAACAAATGAAATATTTAATGCGGGAATGATTAATACAGATTCTTATAATTTTTGTTTAGATTTAATTGCGAGATGTGGAGATATTCGTGGTTCCAATTTTGATAATAATAAAAGAATTGAATTATTAAAAGTTTTATTTTCTTATTTACAAATGAAATATGAGGATGCTAATTTGATTATCAAAACCATAGGACAAATGAGCGTTGAGCAACGCTCAGTTTTAAGATTTATGACTCATCAAAAGATTCAAGCAAGAATCGCTTTTTTGAGGACTACCTTAAAATCTCACGATATGGAAAGATATCATTGTATTACAAATCCATATTATGCCGAATTATTTGATCAAAAACAAGCGGTTATTGCAGAACGTAACAACTTACAAGAGGGTATTGACGTTGTTAAAGCTTCAAATTTCGATTTAAATAATAAGTATAATGAACTATTAACCGAAAATATTAGGCTTCGTGAAAAAAATTCAGAATTTGAAGGACAGATCAAAGCGAAAGACGTACAACTCTTGTCACAAGCGGATCAAACTAAACCAAGTCATGAATCTTTTATTAGAGAGCTTATAGAAAATTGTAGCAAAATAACTCACAATGACGATAAAATGAAAACGGAATACGAAACACAGATAAAACAACTACAAGAACGTGAAAGTAAAATGAAATCAGAGTATGAAGAACTTGTAAAACGACTTCAGGAACGTAACAATAAAATGAAATCAGTCTACGAAGAACAAATAGACCAACTTCAAGAAGAAGCAAACGAATTACGCAAAGAAGCAAAATCAGCTAACGATGAAGCATCGGGTTATCAGGCTGCTCTAGGAAGTGCAACAAACGTTCGTTGGAGTGACAGCACTTTTAACAATCCCATTCAATTAACGAAAGATATTGAAAAATTTCAACATTTGTTAGCCGATTTTACTAAAGTTAAAGGGAAATCTATTAAAATTGATGAGGATGCTGCTAAACAATTATTAACGAAATATGAAAGTAAAGCAAATCTCAATTCTAAAGAAATTAAAAATTATTTAGCGGCTGCTCTTCAACGAATGATTCTTGAAGCAATATTTAACAGTGCAGATAATTTATATAGAAATGCTGAAAGTTCTAACTCTTTTACTGATGGACGCCTTGAATCGTTTATAGTCTATTATACTAAAAATCTTGTTAAATATACAAATCTATTGGCTAAAACTCGCGAAGGAAAAGACAGCATTACTACTGTAACTCCAGTAAAAATTCGACAACAAGCATATGCTGCTTTAGGATCTCGTGGATTCGCTAAGTCGAATCATTCATATATGAAGAGACTTGTTAATGATTTAGTGAATAGAATGGAAAAGTATCGTGAAGTAGTTGATGAAGAAAGAAAGAAAGCTTTACATTCTGAAGCCGAAAAAATTATTCGTACTGGTATGCAAATTTGGTTTTGTTTGAAAGCTCAAGAACCAATACCAAAAATTCGTTGGTTTAAATCTGGTGCCCGTATAGAAACACATCTTATGGTAGGATCCTGGGAAAGTGAAAATATTAAAGAACTTGAAGTAGATTTTGCATTTTTTCCTCTTATTATTGCTGAAAATGATAATCAGGATAGTCAAGTTTTTAATAAAGCTCAAGTTTTCATTCGTCCAAAACAAAATGGAAGGTTTCAAAAACTGAAAGAATATTTCTCTTAAAATTTCTCACATGTAACTTCTATATTTTATACGTAATAATATTTATTTTAAATAGTAACCTGTAAAGAATTTGTTTGTCTACTACATAAAGTGTAATACAAATGATACCTCTTCTGATAATAATAAATTTGGTTTATTATACCATAAATGCAATATTAATAAATACATTTATACAGCTATCAAAGATCTAATTCAAGAGTAGTTTCATAATAAGTTTCACCGTCGACTTATTTTTCGCGATAACTCAAATTTCCACTTTACCAAAGGCAAGTGAAAATTCAATAGGATGGTTTAAACCTAGGTGAATATCATATGCTTTTACTCTTATGATTCCTGATAATCTCATTCCGGGATCACTACAGTATTTTGCATCATATTTTGAAGTATAATAAACACCAGCATAGCGGATTCACCTTGCCGATCATTTGCCGATCACTTAATCCCGGGTTTTAAAAACTTGTTGAAAAGCCACAAATATTTTTAAAATAATGTGGCAAAAAAATAATGGAAAACCAAGTTAAAGTACTGAATTATTTTATAATTTTAATTATGTGATTATGAGTATAAATACTTGTTATTCCATGGGTATCAATGAATAACTGAAATATTCACCGATGCCTTGGGGGCCCCCCCGAAGGGAGGGGAGCATCGGTGTATATGGAGTATTTATTAGATACCCATGGAATAACAGGCTTATCTCATTGTGTATGACGTATACACCGATGGATTTTATACTTATTTATACTTTTTTTATACCGGTGGAGTAATTTACAAAAAAATCCATCGGTGTATACATAATACCGATGGGATAATTTTTAATATTGTTATATTACATTATTCGTATGTGATAATTCAGTTATTTTTCCTGATCATCAGTCAAAAATTGAGTTGCGAAGATGAATATGCAATTGCGAAACTTGAAACTTTGTATAAATATTCTTTACATTATATACAATATATAGTAAAAATAATGCAGTGATCCGATCCATAATGCACGTTTTTTACTAGTAAGGTATTTAGTGAATAATTTCACAAAATGAATAAATAAATGTCAAATAAATTAGTGCCACAAAATTAAGTATATACCTTGAAATTTAATACTAAAATTAAATTGTTTGTAAATTTTTAGCATATATTATTATGTTAAATTTTTTTAACAACGGCATTTATATTATGTGATATAAATATAATTGAATAAATGATCGGCAAATGATCGACAAATGATCATCGAAATTGTGATAAAATAGGGATGTCCGCTATGCCTAACTGTTATAATATACTATATTGGATAAACTCCCGAAATTATTAATTTGCTTGAACATTGCTACCACGTTTTGCAAATTCATGAAAATAAAGATACATTTCATCCTCTGTTCTTTGCTTTCAGAAACCTAAAAATAAATGTCCGTAGTTACATTAATTTGTTAACAATTTTATTACACAAAAAAAAACTTGCCCATGAGCGACATACTTCAATTCCGTATGTCCATTTTAAGATTCGATCATGTACGATATCAATATTAAATCCATATGTAATGGCACCACGAACTATTGCTGAATGCTGACACTGATAAAGCTGGAACAACGGTGATAGGAACTTGATGGTCAAATGTTTCTTTAATTTTACGAAATAAGTAAGGAGATTCACTTAATCCACCTACCAAAAACATTGCTGAACATTTTTATACGAAGAATCTTTTTAACTGATTAATTAAATTTATATTTCGATCAATCCCGGGATCGGACAGTTTCACAATTAATTTATTAATATTAATCCAGCTTCTTCCGTTTGTTTTTTGATTTCAATAGCGACGTATTGTTAAACTAGGACAACATAATTATAAATTTTATTATAAAGTTTTATAATCTTTTTTGTTTTCTATATACGGGCGCAAAAAAATCTTTGTACTAATGTTGCATTTGTCCATCTGTTTTCAATTTTGCTAGAGCTTGAGTTCTGACTTTCTTAAAAATTCTTAATCTACGAATGTACTACCACTTAGATCACCAACACGTTCAGTAACTAAAAGTTTTCGTAAAATTAAATTAAAAATAACGATGTTAAATATTACTGAAATATTACTAAAAAATATATATATACCATATGGTTGTAAGTTGTGCTCCTTTATGACGCTATCAACTGATGAAACGAATATAATGGTTATAATCTTGAGTAAAGTGTATAAATATAAACATAACAATCAGGATAATTAATACAATGGACGTACGTTCAGTTGTAAATTCGAATTGGTGTGAATTCAAAGAAGTCAATAACCCTGCTTGGTATGACATTCTTTTATAACTTTAGTTGTGTGTGGATGCTATGAATATGATATAAATAAGGTAAGTATTTTATCAAAATAAAATCACAATAAAATAAATGATTTAATTACCACGTACATGTAACTTAAGGATGTGGACGTTGTTCTTCTGTATCATCTGATACTTATCAAATTCTTCCTCTAAAGCTAAATTCTTCAACTGGTGATTTTTTTATGCCCTTCATCATATTGAAGTGCTGCAGGTGCTTTTGAGACACCCTCTCGTTCCGGCCTAATGATTGTATCATCAAAGAGTTGAATTTCATAAGATTTTTTTTTTTTTAGTTAAAAATCGATTACGTCAATTAAAATATAATTACCATGAACTATTTATTCGCTACAACAGTTTCCAGAAAATGTAGTACCAAAATCTATTGCAACGAGAATTCTAATATCATCCATTATTATTATTGTCTTTTTTTCTATAACTTTTTGTCGAAGAATTTAAGAATTTTTAAAAAAAAGATTATTTATTATTAGTCCAAGTGTAACGAAGGACTATATAAGATCATTTTATTAGAAAGTGAGTATTTCTTAATAAAATAAAAATTAAAGTAAATATCTATTCAAGTTGAATGATCGTATATATTTATGATTTTTTGAATTTTTTTTTACAATATATACTCAATTACCAATAATATATTTATTGGATTTTATCTTGGCTTAATAAAAATCATATGCTCGTTTCCGAACATACTGCGCCTTTTGGGATGGCCAGAAATTACGTCATTTCCTCCAGGATGAATGTTACACATTTTTCCATTTTTAGACATTTGTAGTTAATATAATTCTGCCAAAATCATGTTTAATTTTGCATTTCCTAAAATGGATGATAACAGGGGCATAAAATTTAAATTACGCTATTTATGGCCATCTCCTATGTACCTTATGTAATGTTATATTAGAAGTTACGTAACGTAATATAACCCCTTATTTATTACATAAAATTAAAAAAATTACGTTTATTGCTTAATCCCATTATCCCACAAATAATTTAAAAATTATGGCGTCAAGTCAACCATCTTTAAAACGAATTAGTAAGAAAAAAAATCAAGAATTTGTTAGAAACCACGGTAAAAATGAATATTCTTTAGATACAGTTAATGAGAATAACTGGAAATTATTTATGTGGTTCGCTTCCTTGGAAACAGTTGAAAATTATATTTGTTTATTTATTCTTGTTTGGGATACTGTTCCAGTACGAAATAGTGAACAATTTTCAAGAGAATTAAAGGAAGAAACTAATAGTTTAATTCAAATTATCAAGGAGTTAAATATTTTAGAAGAAAATGATAAGAATTATTCTAAAATGTTAGATGATTACAAAAATTATCGTATTATAAGTGATCAAACTTTTAGACAAAATTTAGTTCATGATGTTTGGACAGAATTGGAAAACTATGGATTAAAGAATAGTTCTTATACTGTTTCGGATCAATTAAGCCGTTGTTCATTATTTCAAAAAAAAGAGTTGAGAGCGATGATTTTGTCTAGGATAAAATCTTTTCAATCATTTTCAAGAAAAATAAATGAAGTAAAAGAATTACAAAAAGCACCCCTTAATAATAAGATGAAAGATGAAAATCAAGAAATATTTTTAAGTGAAAATAAAAATTTGGAAAATCAAATAGTTGGTTCAGCCGATAATAATTCACAAATTGGTAATTCAACAATTCTTGAAGAGGAGTTACAGGGTACTCGAGATATTCAAGAACTTTTGAAAAGAGAAAACGAGAATTTAAAAGCTCAAGTAGAAGGTTTAATAAAAGAAAGTTCGCAACAGGTAGCTCTTGGTAATTTAACAAATGTATCTTGGAATGATGATGATTCAAATAATTCAAAAAAATTAATTGAAGACATTACAGATTTACAAGATATGCTCTCAGATTTCACAATGGTTCAAGGAAGTGATTATAAGATAATTAACGATGAAGCAAATTTTCTTTTAAAGGCTTTTAGATGCGAAGTAAATTATCCTAATTCGCGAGCAAGCCTTGTTTTAGGGTTTTTACTTCAAAGGGTCACAATTGTCAAGATTATAGAAGAAGTTGAAAAATATTTAATTGGCGCTTTTGGAGGAAGTCGAGAGATGGCTCTTGAGAGAGATGTTGTAAATAACACCGAAATCTTAATTAATCAGACAATATTATTTGAAAAAAATCGGGAGGGAGAAGACGATATTACTAAGATTACGCCAGTCAAAATTCGTCAGCATGTTTATTCAGCTCTTAGTTGTCGTGGTTTTCCGAGTAATCACCCTTTAATCACAACCACAGCAAGTAAATTGTTATTTAAGATGAATAAATATAGACAAGTTGTAGATGAAGAAACTAAAAGTGAAATAGATGATTTAGCTATTCGAATAACTCATAAAGTTATTAATATTTTTTATTTTAGTTTTAAAACACAAGCTTCTGTGCCAACCTATAGATTTTTCGATGCTGGTCAAGCTTTGGAACCGCATCTCATGCAAGGAGCTTTTGGAAATGATGAATCTAGAAAATTGGAAGTGGAAGTTTGCGGATTTCCTTGCATCAGCATATTTAATGGTGATAAATCGAGGGATAGAATTTTTATAAAAGCCCAAATTATTCCAAGATCAAAGCGTTTATAATTATCATCATAGGAAGTAAAATTTTTGATAACCATAATTGCAATCAAAAGGGGTTATGGAATGAATCCGAAACAGAAGTAGCAATATTTATCGATTTCTAAGCGAGGTTCACATATTTATTTTTTATTTTGAGAAATCGCTTATTTGAATCGTAAATAAAAGTGATTAGTAAATACTGTATGACTATTAGTATATATTATATTTATTTATAAATTATTGATTTTTTTTTATATATATGAAATAAAAATGAAAATTATTAAAATAACGAAATATAAAGTAGATTTTTATTAACCTTCAGATATAAAAAGATGCCAAAAATCGTATCGTCTTTGTCATGCTAAAATGTCTCTACTGCAAAGTATGCAAACCGGATTTAGATCTGAACGGAAGTTTAAATGAATATTGTAGTGATGAATACCGTATAAAAGCTTTAATTACAGGTTTTACAACATCTTGTATACAATGTAATGAATTTCCTAGACTTAATATTGTAGTTTGGTAAAATGTAGAAGTACAGCAAAGTATATAAAGTGCAAGGTATTTAAAAAAATATACTTACTCTCATTAAATATCGAATTTGATTCAGCAAATGTTGACTTAATTAATATTTTGAGCGACTTTAGAAAAATTTCATTACAATGTTAATTTCTTTATGTTCTAAACAATATTAAAATTGGAGATCTATGGTGAAAGCTAATGAATTATGTTAAAATTGTAAAAAAAAGATCACTTATTCTGAAAAATATTTTTGTGGAGAAGATTGCAATGAATAGGCTAATGAAAATAAATGAATTTTTTATATCATCTTTTTATGATCGCTAGATCAATGATTTATTAATTAAAATTGTATATATATTATGATCAGTTTAAATTATTCAGTTATTTGTTATTCTTTATTTTATGTAATTTAGGACTTTACATCTGCATCTTCAAGCTTTCTAACAGGGAAATAAATTTAAAGATATTCTAATCAATTTATATCTTCTTGGAAATACAAAAATAAAGCTATGACATACATATGATATATATAATATTTTCTGAGAAACAAATTATATCGTGCTATAATAATTATCGAGATTATATTGAGAGTTTATGTACGTTTCGATTTTTATTTTACTTTCTAAACGGAACATTTTTTAACGTTCCGTTTTTTTTTATTTCTAATTTTTTATCGAAACATTTTTTAACGTTTTGTTTTTAATTTTACTTTCTAAAGAATTCATAATACTAGATACACTGTATATAATATATATTATATATGTGTACAGTATACTGTACATTAAATTTTTTGATATTTTATATCACTAAAAAATGTACTATAAATTATGACATATAATAAAATATGTTGCAAACATTTAATATAATTTCCTTTGGGTTTATTTTTTTTTATTTGTAAGATTATAAATAAATCAATTAATAAATTAAATTTTCAAGATGTGAACACTAATTTTTATACTGTACTACTGCTTACCAACTTTGATAATTTTCATAACTTTAGATCTTTATTTTTCCAAGTGATAGTTTAGGAGAAACTGTGTATTTCGTGTGAGTTTCAGATTTCTTATTTCTTTCATAAGCATAACTAAAACGTTGACAAACCAATTAAATATACTATTCTTTTCGAAAACTTATTTCTTATGGCCAAATAAATTATTTATACATCATCTGGATAACAAAAAGTAGCCATATGTTCTTGTCTATTAAGTTCATTCCTTGCAGAAGCAATAATTTCATATTGACCAAAGGTTAGTCCGAAATTAACACTTCTATTATCAAGATGTACGTCTAATAATGATTACAAAAAAGTTATACAATTTTCACTAAATATATTATTGAAAAAATAATTGTAAATTTACCTGAAAGATCAATATTTAGTATCCCAAGTCGTTTTACTCCTGGTTCATCACAGTACCCTATATTGTACTTTTGTGTATAGTAAATAGCAAAACTTTCACTTGTCTTCTTAGGCACAGGTTTAAAATTGAAGGAAAAAGTTTGATCAGGTGTAATTTCAGTGCCTCGTTTGACTAAAGTCTTGAATTTACAATTTTTTTCATCATGTGTAGGATCATTACTACTTTTCCAGTTATATTGAATTCCATAAGTATATTTAAGGATCCTTAAAGAATTAACAAGTTTTAAATTGTCAAATTCAGTATCATACAAAATAGCTGATACCATGGATAATCCATAAATTACAGCTCCACGTGAAGTTGCTGCTTCTGGGTGAGCGGGAACTGAAACATTATTCACTTGGTGACTAAATTCTTCTTTTATTCTATTTTGAAAATATTTATTTACACAAAAATCCCCAGTTAAAAATATTGTTGAATAATTTTCTTTAGTATTTGAAAGTTGTACATGTATTAAACGAATAATTCTATCAACAATAGGATCAAACATTTTTTTTATGTCATTATATTTAATTTCAATCACCCAGTCAATTTCTTCCATGATTTCCCTAGTTTCTTCACTGACATACTGTAGCAAAATTGGAGCTTCTTCTTCAATGACTAGTTCATATTGAAACTCCATATCATCGCCTGCAAAAAGACTTGTTATATGTTGATAGAAATTTTTGACCATGTATTGTAATTGACCATAATGATTTTCTATTAGTTGATCTATGGCACAAGATCCAAGTCTTTTACGTAATAATTTAATAAATTCTTTATCAATAAATCTGGTTTCACGGGGATCTCTAATGTGTGCAGTAAATTTACTCAATTGCAATGGATTATTTTTAACTAACTTACGAGTGGTTAAATCTATAGTATATTTACCACAATCAACAAACATAAATGTCTCTAAAAAAATATGAATTAAAAATTATTTGAATCCTCATTAAATTAAATAATTAATGATCAAAACTTGCCTCCTATATCATGGCTCTTCACACAATACAATGCAGTAGCTTCAGCTGTAAATAAAGAAAAATTAATCGCATTAATTAATAAAGGCCTTATTTTTAAAATCAACTTACATTCTGTAGCAAATTGCAGTTTTTCTGAGTTTATATCTTTAATGAGGTTCGCATTATATACACATCTTCTCATAATAGCCTTGTCTGTTTCTGAATATTCTGCAGGAATTGTAAGTATTAACAATACATTTTCAAAGTAGTCAATTCCATGCCAAGTGTCTTTAATATTTTCTTTAATGAACTAAATTTTTTATTAAAATAAGTAGACATTTAAAATTAAAATTAAAATAATATTGGAATTATAGTAATTCATACCATTCCGATTTCTCTAAGATAGTCAGTAATAGCCTTTTTATAATCAATTGGAAGTTTTGGTTTTAAATTATCTGGCAAGTCACCCAAATATAATTTGAACAATTTAACGGGTTCGCTATTTTGTTTTCTACTTTTCGTTAGTCTTAAAGCTGAGGTACCCCAACACAACACATTAATATATTCATCATCATATTGAAGAACTGTTTTTGTTTTAACCGGACCAATTTCCCAAGGCCATTCACTATTTATATGTATATTTTGATCATCATCAACATGACAATAAGCGAATCCGGAATATGTTACTCCAAAATCTAATCCGACCACAATTCTAGTATCACCAAAACCTTTAAAAGTGTACGAAATCGATTTAGTTTTGTTTAATCATTATTAATAAATTTTTTTAAAAAGTTTATTACCACATACCTTTACTATTATATCTTTTACTATTATCTAAAGAGTAGGTTGTTAGATTATTGTTAATATTACAATTTTTTTGTTCATTGTTTTCTTTAAAAGCATTAATAGTATTATTATCAATTTCGTCAACTTCCAATATTTTTAAATTTTTTTCTAAATTTTGAGAAATTACTCCAAGTCGTTGAATTTCTTTATTTTTTTGTTTTTCTAAATTTAAATCTTTTTGAAGTTTTTCAAATTGTTCATTTATCTTTTGAAGTTTTTCTTTTAAATCATTATTAATACGTAAAATTTTTTCATTTTCCTCAATTAAATTTCGTAAAATATCTTGATTTTTTTCTTGAAGATTCTTATTGTCTTGCTTAATTCTTTGATTCTCTTCTAATAAATTTATAAATTTATTATTTAATTGTTTGAAACCAGTTTCAAGTTTTTCGACAACTTCATGTTGATTATCAGCAGGAAATAAGTTTTCGGAATTTGAGCATTCATTAGTCATGATGTTATCGCTTAAATTGACAAGTTATTTTATTTACAACTTTATACCAAAAAATGGTTTCACAAATTTTGCAAAATGTAACATACATCACATGATAAATAGTACGTAATCACGTTAAACCAATTTGTCTTTATAGATTAGTACGTGTTTTTAAATTTTATTAACAAAATTGATTAATAGTAAAAATAATATTGAATATGATAGAATAATATTTAAAATGTTACAGTGTTAGTGTAATAATATAGGAATAGATTCTAAATATTTTGAACAATTAAATATGTGTGAATTGTAACTAACTATAAATAATAAAATATCTCATACCCTATTCCTTCTAAAAAACATGCTTCTAAATTATGCAAAGAGTTTTATTTTCTAGAGAAATATACTCATAATTAATATCTTATACTAAAACCTTTTCAGTCTCAATATGAGTGACTTGACATAATCCCTAATATAGCTTATCTAGATATAAAATTTATTTGGCCTCGAATTATGAATGAGTGTGTGTTATTAATTTTAGAATATTATGTTATTTTCATTATTGGTTAATAAAGAATTTAATTCATGATAAGATGTGCATTTTGAGTTAATAAATTAGAGTAACGTGATAGAAATTTCGGCTTAAATAGAATTTTTTGCGAAATTTTATTGGTGCAAAATGCGGTATGTTTGGGCAAGAGTAAAAAAGAATTTTATTTGCGCAAAGTGGGCGTTTGAGGGTATATGTGAAAATTTTGTCTGTTGTACAGAGCCTGCCGTGTGATCATTTACTTTGTGACACAGGAGTACATGCATGTGGATCATCGAACGTCTTCCCGAGCTGTGTCACACATAATTTTGCCGTAAACTACTATCGTTTTTATGATATTCAGAAAGACCAGTTACATGATTTTCTTTAATTAAATCAGATAATACATTAATAATCTGTACATACTTTAATTAGTTAGTACGGTTTAATACATACAGTATTGTCTTTATCGCGTCTTTCCTTTCTTTAACGGTTACTAATTTGGTAGTAGTTTAGTTTCGGATCCGAATTTCAGTAAAAATAATATGCGTATGGTCAATTTTGCATTTCTTTAGAAATTCTTATTATATCTAAAGTAATTGTTTCTTAAATAAAGTTTGATTTATATTCTTCTTTCTTTGTGTTTATATGTAATACATTTCACATGATTTTTTTTTTACAGAAAGTATCGTATTACGAATAATTAGACAATAGGATTTAGTAAACGATTAAAAATATAAAGTAATATCTGGTATAGTAAAAAATGCAGCTTTAAAGAAACTTTAATATCAAAATTATATAAAATCAATTGGAAAAAAATGTCGTGTAACATGGTAAACTATTTTTAACCTATGACCCTTAATTAGGGATTAGATCGGCGCTTGTTTTATTATCAACTTTACGATGACATAATGACATTATCCGGAAATACTTGTTATTTTGAAATGTGCTATACAATGTGAAAAAAAATATATCCATAAATAATTTACTTCAATCATAACTAACATCTAATTATAAAATAGGGATAATAATTAGATATTTAAGGAGACTACAATAACAAACTAACGGATAAAAAAGATGTATGCATTTCAAAAGAACGAATTCATATGTATAAACAAATTCTTATGCACAAAGGACGCAAAAAAAATAAAAAATTTTCTTATTTTGGAAGATTTCAATCGAATGAGAAATGATCAACTTCAAATAAAAAGTCTATTTGTTTTTCCTTAATTAAGAATATTTAATAAAATTTTTATCTTTAAATGACGGTAAATTAATGATCCTTAACAAATATAAAAGAAGCGACAATTTTGCCTCGCTTCCCTATCAAAAAAAAAAGATAATTTACTAATTTTATAACGATAATAATTATTGATCACAAATTAATTTTCAACAAAATTTTTTAAAAACCAAAAATGATTTCAAGAAAATTGCCCCTTTTGGCTATCATCGCCTTGTTTTGTATGATCTTTATGGGATTAACTCAATCCGCTCCATTAAATAAACGTCAAGATGATGGCGGGGGTGCACCCAGTATCGCTGACTTTGATAACGGGGTTACAGGTCGATTTACCTGGGTTGAAACTGAGTCTTATCGTTTTACTGGACAATTTACTAGAGGCTTCGAAAAAGATACGAATATCAAAAATTATGAATTTTTTATAGTAACCAAGGATGGAAAGAAGATTGATTTTATCAAAGACTTTAGAAAAAATGTCAAAATTTACCCAGCTGGAGGTACTTCACCTTTTCAAAAAGATTATAAAGGTACTGTTGATAAGCTTGTTGGTGGTTACTTTATTATTAAACATAAAGGAAAGAAATTTTCTGAGGCTTTAATTAAAGATTAAAAATTTATATACAGCATACTTTAGTTAATTAGTTAATTAGGATTCACAATTTTTTTTTTTTTTTTAAAAAAAAAAAAAAAATATTATATATAGTATATAATTCCTTTCTCGAATCACCATATTTTTGTAAATCAATTTCTTTTTATATTAAAATAAACGGTTTTAACTATATTAAGAATAAATGAATTTGCCAATCAAATGGTATTAACTTTTAAGTTTAGATCAGACACTGATCAGGCGCAGAAGAATCACGCGTCGCACAATTGAAATTAATTTATACGGGTTAATCTAAACGTCTACAGATCGACACAAATTATTTTATTATATTATATAGAGTAAATAAATAATATTGTATATCTTAATAAAACGTGATACCGCATTCACAATCTTATTCCATTGACCATACATATTTTGCGTTCAATAAAACGGTTTATTAAATAAGAATATCTTTCTTTATTGTCTTTTATAAATTTATATTATTCTAATACAATACTTTCCGAATAGTGAATATTTATAATTCATAAAAGTTATATAATATTTACAAAGCTTAATTAGCGTTTTGAAAGTCGGAATCAATTTTTATAATTTGTAATTTACTAAATTTTTTTTTTTTTTTTTTTTTTCTGTGATGTATGACAAATATGATTCAGTTTTTATTTTGGATAATATTTCCATAAAAATAAACTATGGCAATGTTTCATAAATAGCTAGCGACGGCGGTGAATACAATTCATTGATCAAGTCGTGCAACCTTCTATTTCTATTAGTTTACACAAATGACCTAAAATGATAGTCAAATGATTTCATCATTGCCGCCAAAATAAATGGGGATGCACCCCAAATCCCCAAATCCCCAAATCCTATATCCCAATCCCAATCCCAATTCCATATCCCAATCCCATATCCCATATCCCATATCCCCAATCCCAATTCCAATCCCATATCCCATATCCCATATCCCCCAATCCCAATCCCAATCCCATATCACATATCACACATCCCATATCCCATAAATTTGAATTGTGCAACCTTACTCATATTGGTCACAATTATCACGTGACATTACACGAAATTCCGAAAAGGAATATTTTCTTTCCACAAAAAATGTGACTATTGGTTTCGCAGATATTCCAAAAAAGGAAATTTGTGCGCCGATCATATAATTCCGACCAGCATTTCAGGATTATACTACATACCAATAATTTTGAATTCAATGATAGTAAAATCACATTCTAGCATTAATATTGATTAAACTATATAAATAAAAAATGTATTTTATGATTTAATTAGGAGTATGTAGGATAGGGATGATAAATTATCGTAATTCATAAAATTTAGTTATGTTATGGTAATTTTCTATAAGTTATGTTACACTATTTTATCGTAATATACATTAAAGATGATCAGATGATTGACCGTTAATCTGATTTTTTTAGAAAAATGCCCCAAAAAATATTCTTTTTGGTCAGAGTTTGAAGAAACAACAGATTACAATGGAATAAAATGATATATATGTAAATATTGTAATTCTGAATGGGCAAAAAATGCGACAAGATTGCAGGAGCATTTTAATACTTGTATGATAAGGAAAGTTGCAGTAGAATCTGTTGAACCTGAACCTGAACCTACAATAAAATATGCTTATGGACGCAAACAAACTACTTTAAATAACCATATATCTTCTTTTATAAAACAAGATTAGGAAGAATTGGAATTATTATTAGTTCGTGCATTTTGCAGCACTGGAATTCCCTTTAATGTAGTAGAAAATGTTGATTTTCAATTGTTTTTACAAAAAGCAAGCCCTTTATTTCAAATTTCATTCTGTTGTACATTATCTGGTAATTTACTGAATAAAGAAAACAAAAAATTTAAAAAAAGCAGTTTGAAATGTTTTCAATGAAATATCACATTTTTGCATAACAAGTGATAGATGGTCAAATGTGAATAAATCTCCAATAATTAATTACATAATAACAACTCCAAAGCTTATTTTTTATAAATCAGTTTATACAAAAGAACATCATACTGGAGAAAATATACATTTTTTAAAGCCATCTAACCATTCCTCTGAATAATGATAGTCTTTTATAGAAAATTGTTTGGCAAAATAACTTGCCTTTATCTGCAGAACTGCACAGATCTTTATTTTGCAGAACTGCACTATCAATATTCTGACTTGTGTTAAGTGCATTATCAACCCAAATACTCAGCATGTCTTCAAGCTGGGGCTACTTTGGACCACAAAATTTTTTAATGCTTTCTTATCCTTCTGATATAGAAATCTAATGCTCTTACCCTCACAAAATATTGGTAACTGTTGACTTTTTAATATGATATTGTTGTGCAAGTTCAACATTAGCACTGGTTGAAATCAAACCTTTCGGTCATGTGATAAATCAGCAGATCTGTAATGCATTCTGGCTTAATTTTGGAATTCATTAAAAATTGGAAGTCATTTGATATAGCTGATTTGTGGCATAAAATTCTAATAGCCACAGTATAGTGAAAAAATCAAGCTTTTTTTAGCAAAGTTTAATTATTTTTTCCTTTAACCTTCTTTCACCTTCCTTTCCAAAACTTTTTAAAAAAACTTTTTTTTTAATTTTTATAGGAAACGTTTCTAACATTTTCTTTTTTTGTTAGTCTTTTAACGTTGTTAACAGGTCTGTTTCAGACACTATCAACTATAACTACACGTTAGAGAGACAATAGCTATAACATAGTTTATATTAGTAAGACGCAAAAACACAACACACAAAATATAATACAATATCACAGTTCATTTTTAATATAAGAGTTTATTGAATGTTTAATATAAGTTAATCTCTAACTTATACAAACAAATCTAACACACACACTTTCTACTCAAGAAAAATCTAGGAATATTTATATAAAAATAAAATATAAGAAAAATACCCTATAAAAAAAGTGGATACGTTTGTATACGGAATTTATACGGAAAAATATGTTTACATACTGAAAGATACGTTTTGAATATGGAGAGATACTGAATTGGTCAATTTTC
>JADRCO010000844.1:0-25704 GCA_021464525.1 Rhizophagus sp. LPA8_4_AMF
TGGAGGACAATAATGTCCTTGGTAGCTTGAGGACCACCAAAGTCCCTTGATCAATGGAGGACAATAATGTCCTTGGTAACTTGAGGACCACCAAAGTCCCTCAATCCATGGAGGACAATAATGTCCTTTATATTGAGGACTATCGTGGTCCATGGTCCTTAATGTGAGGATGATAATGTCCTTAATAGCGGGGTCCAGTATGGTCCAACATTACGAGGACAATAATGTCCTCACTTTTGGACCAATCAGATCTCGTGGGCTACATTTGCCCATGGGTAGTTTATAAGCTAGGATCTGGTGCACGAACTCCCAGCTTATAAACTATGTCGATCATTTGGCTGGGGTGAATCATTAATTGGATCCGCCTATAATTGGAAGTATAAGTGAAGATCAATGAAATCAAATCAGTAGTTACTATTTTATAATCGTGTAAATATTTATCTCGTGTACGTTTTTTAATGAAAAAATAATCCATTACAAAATACAAGAAAAAATGTATCTGTGTATATTCTTTGTTTTATAAATATATTCTGAACTTCTTTAACAACTGATTGGTTATGTTAGATAGCAAAAGAATTTAAGCAATTTATAATGATTTTGCATTGTGGTAATTATCAATTATTAATTCATGAGCCGTCTCCGAACCAGTGAAACTACTAATACATTCTAGGGAATTGTTTTTGCAAATTAATTAACCCTTAAATGGCTTTTGAGCTAATTTGCCCAGAATTTTTTTTTTAAAAAATGTCATGGAATTATAAACTTACGTCATCATATATTAGTTTCACAAGTTTGATTGACATATACTTGCCATTTAAGGTTACGATGTTATACAAATTGGCAACTAGAAAATTTGTATTACAACCACCGGCTGAAAGATAGTGTAACCCAGTATTGGCATTTGGCCGCGGCCAAAAACTTTTTTGGCCATTTTGGCCATGGCCAAACAGCCAAACGGCCAAACGGCCAAAATGGCCAAGGGCAAATGACTGTAACCAATTGCTTGTGAATTAAGGTTCGTCGTTAAAATGATAACCTGACGTTGGTTGACGGACTGTAATATAATCATGTAATGCGGTCAATTATTTGGATTAATTATTGCATCTAAAGAGATTATATATAAGATTGACAAAATTTTAATGTAATATTAATAAAATTAATAATAGGTTATTATAATAATCATGCTTTAAAGTACTAGATGTTTTCTGAAGATGAAGCGGAACCTTAAATTGATTTATATCATACTCAGAAAATTTCATTTGTTAAACAGTAATTAAGAAAAATTTAAAATTTACAATAAATTAGATATTAAAAATATCATTGATTCAATTAAATTATTAAAAAAAAATTTAATTATTATTTTATTAGATAGAAGGATTCATGTTTTATAAAAATCCGAAACTGTGATATTATTTTAAATCTTTATTAATTGCATAAATCATATTAATACATAAATATATAATTAATGTTCCTAAATTTTATACCGTGGGTAACAAACAGTAGTCTTTATTTAAACCATGTAATTTAATAATGTAGTTGAATAATCTTACACATTTATATTTTTAATTACTCCTTCACTTTTATATTTATCGATCAGTTTCATATATGAATTATCTTTTCGATAAAAATAAGTCTCCCCTAAATATATGGAAACTGCAGGTCGTCCTTTCCATTTTTCAAAGAATGTCTCAAAAGTTTTTAAAGAAAACTTAATGTCATAAGGAATTCCAATTTCTCTTAAATTGATTGATGCTTCCCTAATTAACACATTTGACAAATAATCTCCAAATTCTAATTCTTTTCCATTTTCATAATATGCTTCTTTAAAATATAATGATCGCAAATTTTGACATTTTTTAAGTAATTTTTCAAATTCAATAAAGTGATTCTCCAATAATGGAAATACAGGAATTGTTAAATATTCAATCAAAAAACAATTTTCACAAATTGTACGAATGAAATTAAGAGATTCATCATCATTAAAACTATCATTATTCAAGTGAAATTCATTGATCCGTAATTCTCTAAGATATAAGCTATTTTTTATTATGTAAGTAGCTTGATAAATATTTATCGAATCTATCTCTAGGATCTCAAGGTCACGATAAGTCACCATTTCCAATTTTTCATTAAAATCATTTTTATTTAAAAATGGAGGAGAATTAATTTCTAATATTTTTAAATTATGAAGTTCTAGTAGTGCATACTGTAGAAATGTATAATCATAAGCATTGTAAATATCATGCTCAATGAGATATTCATAATCAAACTGAAGGCTTATTTCAAAATGATTAAGAGTATTTGCATGTTTTTTTAACAAGTTAAAAATTTCTGTATAAGGATCTTCCAATCGTTCCCAGTAATAATAATAATAATCTTCTTCAAATTCATCTACCCATTTAAAATATTTTAAATTTTTTTGAAATTCGATTAACTTAGTAGTTCCATGATTACTAGCTTTTAAGTTTTTATTAATGACGATGATTCTTTGTATTTGTTGACATATATGTGCTAATCTGTAAAAGTATCTAGAATCAATCAATGTGTCACATGTTAATTCACAAAGTGATTCAAGACGGACCTTTGCTTCCGGAAGATATACTATCTCATAGGTACCACATAGTATATTTAAATACTTTATTTCTGGACATTTCTTTATCAATATACTGTAAGTTTCCTCTTGTAAAAGAAATTGATTATATTCTGATGATGGTCCAATGGAAATTATTTCATTTATTATTTCTATATTGATACTCTTACAGAAAGACAAATAATCATATGCAAGTGATTGACCTGAAATTTTAATTCCTTGTTTTGTTAAGGAGTCTTTAATATCACCGGATAAATAAGTAGTAATAATGGAGTATAAAGACTTGTTTTTATGATAATTAATAGAATAGCACCAAGGATTCCTCCATAAAATTGGAACCACGGTTTCACACCAAATTCTATTAACCATTAAGCATGAAAAGAGGAATTTTGAATTATCCTGTAATTCCTCAAATATCAAGAAAAGAATATCTTTATTAAGTTTGGACATTCTTTTTTCGAAAAAAAAAATAAAAAATAGTAGGATAAAATAAATAAATAAAACAATTACATGTTATATAAAACTCCGGTGTACGACCATAATGCTGATCGATAATGTTTCACCGGAATATATATGGTATCCTTAAATAGCATAGGTACACAATCTAAAATTGGTAGTTTAAATAGTGCATGTACTGTAGATCACGAAATTTTGATGAAAAATAATTCTATTTTCTTACTTAAATATTAAAAAGGTACAAAGTAATACAAAAGCAAATGAAATCTATAAGAATTAAGGCGATTTTTTTATTTTTAGAATCAAATCAAATTTATAACAGTTCTCATTTTAGATTTACCAAATTGAAGTCTTTTCCAACCAGCAATATTAATGACAATGAATTCAAGTTTAACGAATTTTCAGTAATTATCAAACTTTCAAAATCTTTAAAATGTTCGTTTTATGATGAAAGTGAAAGTATTTATTGAACTAATTAACAATAAGAATGTATGAACACATTATTGTTTAAAATTATCCAATATTTGTAAATTATGCTTTAATAATATTTCTTTGAATGATATCCTTCACTATTTTAATCATGCAAGTGGATACATAGTCCATACTATTTATTAACCTTAATACGTATTGCAAGTGGCTGAAAAACAAACATGTACTATTTATGACAATGAGACGGAACATTACTTTCTTTTTCAGAAATATAGAGATTATATATGTTAATGTAGCAATTTCAATTTAAATTCTATAATTTAAAAGAAAGAATATATTTTTTTATAATTAGTACAGTAATACCATCACGCGATTGGATTTCTCTATAATACAGTGAGAATTATTATTAATTTTATTATTACTTTTCTAGACAATTAAAGAATTAGAATAAATCAAATGAAAGTTTCTATATAATGTTAAGACTTTTTTCAAAAGAAAAAGGTTTTTGTCTTCGTCCTGATATTGTAGGTGCAAATTTACAAATTAGAAATTAAGCTTGATTTTTAAAGTCATATTAATTAAATAAACGAATGCAATTTTTTATCCTTATCAGGTAAATTTCCTGAAATTTTTATTTTTTATTTTTTTTGTTATAAAGGAAAGAAGGAGTGGAGAGGGGTGATAGAAAAAAAGGTGAGATCAATACATAGTTCATTGCAATTATTCTTAGATCAGACGTCAGAATGTGATAGGATCGAAGTCGTAAAAAGAATAATCTATCAATGATAAACAATTATTGAATTAAATCTTTAATTTCTAATTTTCAGGAAATAAAAAATAAGTTCTTTATATTTTAGCACAAATATTTCAAACATAAAACACTAATTCAAATTTTTAATATCTCGTTCTGATTATCCTCTGTTCGTCACGATACCTGGGAAGTGAGTATAAGTATATTTGTATAAATAATGGGGAGCCTAATAAGCTGATCATTTACTGTATGTAAAATTGCGATATGGTATAATTGAAACTCCTTTTTTACTAATGTAATACTTGTAATACTATCGTTATTTATATAGCTTTAATTGCATATAATGTAATTAATTTTGCTTTAGTTGTTCGTCTATGATGATGTACTTTTCAATTGCTTTTTCAAGTAACAAATGAATGATGAATGATTATTTGTTTCGTAATTCGTAGTCACTTAATTGTGTAATTTAGCAAAAGATTATTTCCATAATTTAATCTATAGTGTTTATTTTACATTTGTTACACAAATAAAGAAACTTGATTCAAATAGAAATTTAAGCAAACTTATTCGTTATTGATGTCAATGTAGGAACAAATTATGAACAAGAGGGATAGTTCAATTTACGAATTATAACTGCATGGTTATTATCTGGTAAAATTCTCTGTTTAACCAGTTTTTAACCGGTTGTTTTTTTTTGGCCGTTTCCAACCCATGGTTTGTTACCATGATCACTTGATCACTTGTGCCTTAAATGATATCTCCCACAGCGTAACCATCAAAAAAAACTCGAGCATATAATTTTTGAACATGTGATTTTGTTATATACGGCACCAAGCTCTGATCTACTGCGTATTATTATAAGTTATTATTTAAGCTTTCTTTTCGCGTCTATACTGCTACCAAGAATATAAAATTGTTTTTAAAATGGAAATTAGGTTGTATTCTTTTATAATGGAATTTATTTTGAAAGATACTTATTACAACAGATTTAAACCTTTTAAACATCATTTGAATTTACAATATTGGTATTAACTAAAACTTGCAGAAAATATGAAAACCTGCTGTACCAACCTGATAACTTGGAATTGTTAATTAAGTGAAATACTTATTAATCTCTTAAAGATATATTATCCAACAACTAAGAATTATACTTACATCACCAAGTAAGCAACAATATTAGTTCAGATAACAAATTTTCAACTAAGCTTTATTGACAATCTAATTAATGCTACCAGAAAAGCATATTCTTATAGAAGAACAAAACTAATTAACAATATAGAGTGTGAAGAAATCATTTACTAGTACTGTACTAAATTATAAAAAATAACCTATATACAACATTTAGCATGAAAGGGGCATACTTATAACACTTGTTATTTACAGCAATTATTGAATAATTCTATTGGTGATCCGCCTATTATTAGACGTAAATCTGAATAATAATTTTACATGGGAATATCTAGTGTTTTGGAGAGGTATACCAATTAAGCAGAATTCACGTGAATTCATGAAGACTACGATATAAAGCGGAATGGTTAGCGTTAGATATTAATCGGCCATATAGATTAAATATGATGGATATAAATATTGATTGGACGTCTTCGTTAAAAATAATTATGAAAGAATTTAAAAGACGTTTCTTTTTTTGAATAATGATTATATGGGATGTAGTATAAAAAACTTAGAACTTTTTACCAACGATGACCTTATTGAATCAACGTAACCCGGAACTTTATAGAAGTAGAAGTAGCAAATGTTGTCGATGTAACATGACGATAGTAACGTGGACACATATATGGATTTGTAGAGTGAATGATACAACAATTTTACAATCATTAACGAAGCTTTTGAGCAGTTAAAGAAGACGTTGGATGACGCAAATTCTAAAATACCATTTATTTATCACGCTAAATTATTGTATATTTTGAACGAAAGATCTTTTATGGTGTTCAATGGTAGAATTTTTCACGAAGCCATTAAAGGTATTATTAATTGTCGCGATATCAAGGATATATATAAAGTTTTTAGAGATGGAATCCAAGATTTTGTTCAAGATATCAAAGATTTATCGAAAAAATATATATGGATGAGTAGATGCAAAGATGTCAATGCTTGGGAACATAAACATGGTATTACGAAAAAAATGAAAAAAGCAAGTTGAATCAGGTGTTAATACTAATGATATTTGGTTTACTACTGAACTTAGTGATTTATGGAATTATAATAGTATTGTTACATTTAGAAGTCCTTAATATGCTACAATTTTTCTTTATTAAATTAATTGTAGGTATTAATTATATTTTATTTTTTGTTTTAAGATAGATACCTTATTGACGGAATGTATTATGTCTGCATTATGATAAATCATATTGTATGATTATATAATACTAATAAAGTTTAACGTTAAAAAAAAAAATAATAATTAGAAGATCAATGAAATCTAACCCGAAGAGGTAACAAGTGATCGATTAGTATAAATCTTAATTCTGGTCGGGGACGCATAATGCCAGTAGATAGTTTTAAACTCTGGCTGTCATTATCTAAAAAAAAAAAGATCTTACAAATTATTTTGGTCAGTATTTGCTCGGGGTTGTCAATTTTTAATCAAATTATTGAAAAAACGTGACAATATAAATATTATAAATCAAAATTTTATTTTCGAAAAATCATATGAAATTTGTTATTCCTCTATAGATAAGTCTATTAATTTTTGGCCAAATTAACTTGAAACTTTTAGTAAAATAACTTTGACATAGGGTCTTTTTTATTCAAATATTTAATATAAAATTTTTAAATTTTACAGATGGTCTTTTAAAGTTGCCATTTGCCGATAAGTAATTTGAGAAAAAATTGCCTCATTTCTTCGTCTACTTAAAGTATCAGCAAGAAGTCTATAGATTTATATATAGTTTACTTTTAATATAAATTATAATGATTTTTTTTTTTTTAAAAAAAAAAAAAAAATAAAATTTTTAAAATAATTGAGTATTTTAGAAATTTGGATAATAACTTCCAAATCTGTAAAAATCATATAAATTTAAATTTTTCATTTTTTCATTTTTAACGTTAAATAATTCTGTAACACAAAATTTTGAGAAATTCTCAGATTAGTCCTCTCAATAAAGTATATATTTTCAATATTTACAAGATGTTTATTTTTTAAAGTATTAAGTAAAAGAAAAGTTTTATTAATACTTCCCATTATATCTGCTAAATGTTAAGATTTCAAAAGTACTCATTATATCAAGGCCAGAGACATGAACATAATACCATTCTACGCGTCTTAACATTTTGATAGACTTTCTACCATCACTTGTGACAAATTAATGCGGTTTAACTTTCAAATAGAAGTTTGCCCGGTGACTTTGATGTTCCACTGTAAAGTAACATCCAAAGTCACTGTAGATATCTGCAATCCGATCAATTTAAAATTCTATCATTCAAAATGGAAGAATATATGTTTTTACAGTAATACCAATACGCGATTAGATTTCTCCCCATCACAGTAAGAACTAATATTAGTTTTGCCATTAATTTTCTGGAAAATTAAAGGATTAGAATAAGTTATATGTAAGTTGACTATAATGTTAAGTCTTTTTATGAAAATAGTTTTACCTTCATCCCAATATCGGGGATGAAAATTAATCTTGGTTTTAATTTTAAAATAGATCGTCTCATATTATCATAATTAAAATATACAAATACAATTCTTCATAATTTAATATCAGGCAATTTTTCTGAAAAAAAAAATTGAGTACAATACATAGGCCATTTTTGTACTAATGCAATTATTCTTAAATCAAGATGATGTCAGCAGCAAATGCAGCAAATACGATAATATCAAAGGCGCAAAAAGAGTAACATATAATTTTCGATAAATCATTGAAATATTATTTTTATTTTTATTTTTTTTTATTTCAGAATCGAAATACAAGTTCTTTGTATTTTAGAAACTGAATTTTTATGATAACAAAGCTAAAATATTTTTTATGATCAAAAAAAACAAAAAAAAAAATCTCCAAAATGACCTACTATATTCTATATATATTAGAATATAAAGAAAAAGTCATAAGTGGCTTTTTGTCGACCTAATACAAGAGTTAATAAAGGGTAAAGGGTAAATTGTACAAACATTAAATATTATTGTTATGGATGAATCGAAATCATGTTACCCACCAATAATGTCACGCAAATTTATTATATAGCTTTAAGATAGTTGTGTGGTTTAGTCTTATAGTTAATTTTACATAGTTTATTATATAATCGAAGGATTAGCTACAAATTGTTCTTTGGACGGATTTGATTAGGATTTGGTTTGGATTATTGGATGGGTATATTTTTGAACGCATGAAGCTGACATTAATTAATTATCATTTATTTTTAAAAAAAAAAATACAAAATCGGTTCTTTGGATTCAATTTTTTTTTTATTTTATAATTTTTATAATTTTAATACATAGTTGATTTAACAATTGTAAACCTTATAAGTAGTCTTTTATTTAAAATGAGTAATTCAGTAATACAATTTAATTATCTATACGTTTATATCTTTGATTACTTTTTCAATTTTATATTTATCGATCAGTTTCATATATGAATCATCTTTTCGATAAAAATAAAACTCATCTAAATGAATAGAAACTGCAGATCGTCCTTTCCACTTTTCAAAGAATGTCTCCAAAGTTTTTAAAGAAAATCTAATGCCATGAGGGATTTTTATTTTCCATAGATTTGTTGATACTTCTTTAATTAACGCATTTGATAAATAATCCCCAAACTCAAACTCATTCCCTTCATCATTATATGATGTAGATTTGAAATACAATGATCGCAAATTTTGACATTTTTTAAGTAATTTTTCAAATTCAATAAAATGATTTTCCGATAATGGAAACATAGGAATTGTTAAACCTTCAATTAAAAAACAATTTTCACAAATTGTACGAATAAAATTAAATGAGTCATCATAAAAACTATCATAATTCCAGTGAAAATCATTGATACATAATTCTCTAAGATATAAGCTATTTTTAATTATATAAGTAACTTGGTAAATATCTATAAAATCTATCTCTAGGATCTCAAGATCACGATAAGCCACCATTTCCAATTTTTTATTAAAATCATCTTTATTTAGAAATATAGGAGAATCAATTTCTAATATTTTTAAATTATGAAGTTCTAGAAGTGCATATTGTAGAAATGTATAATCACAATCATTATAAATATCATAAAAATCGGTGGGAAAACCATAATCAAACTGAAGGCTTATATCAATATGATTAAGAGTATTTGAATGTTTTTTTAATACGTTAAAAATTTCTGTATAAGGATCTTCTAATATCTCCCAATAATATTCTTCTTCAAATTTATCTACCCATTTAAAATATTTTAAATTTTTTTGAAATTCGATTAACTTAGTAATTCCATGATTAGCTTTTACTAAGTTTTTATTAATAATGATTATTCTTTGTATTTGTTGACATATATGTGCTAATCTGTAAAAGTACCTAGAATCAATCGATGTGTCACTTGTTAATTCACAAAGTGATTCAAGACGGACCTTTGCTTCCGGATGATGTACTATCTCATAGGTACCACACATGTTCAAGTACTTTATTTCTGGACATTTCTTTATCAAGAAACTATAAACTTCCTCTTGTAAAAGAAATCGATTATATTCTAATGATGATCCAATGGAAATTACATCATCTATAATTTTTATATCGATACTCCTACAGAAAGACAAATAATCAAATGCAAGTGATTGATCTGAAATTTGAATTCCTTTCTTTTTTAAAAATTCTTTAATATCATTGGAAAAATAAGAAGTAATAATAGAATATAAAAAATTTTTTTTACTATAATTAATAGAATAGCACCAAGGATTCCTCCATAAAATTGGAATCACGGTTTCACACCAAATTCTATTAACCATTAGACATGAAAAGAGGAATTTTGGATTATTTCGTAATTCTTCAAATATCAAGAAAAGAATATCTTTATTAAGTTTGGACATTTTTCTTCGAAAAAAAAAAATAGAATAATAATTGGGAGAAAAAAAATAAATGAATTAGAATAATAAATGAACAATTGATGCACATATTTATATAAAGCTCCGGTGTACGACCATAATGGTGATCGACAATGTTTCACCGGAATAATAAGGAATATGCAGTATTTAGTATCTTTAAAAAAACAGGTAGTGACCATGTGACTTGAGGAATTATCAGCCTCAGTCTCAGCCTCTTCAAAACCGAACTGATCATCTCAGTTTAAACTAAGTTTTTGTAAAGTCTAATGTTCATTTTGTATATTCTATATGTGTTTTAAGACATGAAATTTTATTTTTTATTATTTTATAAATACATTTTTAATAGATTGTGTTTCGGGACATTACCTGGGATGATCGCAAAATTTGAAGTAACTTTCATGTGAGATTTTGAAGGTAATTTCAGAGGTTCAAAAATTTTTTTTCTTTTTTTAAACGAAACGTTGACTAACGTTCGTTTGTTCTTTTTTTTATAGGTTCGGGAAGCCATTTAATGAACGTTAATTATGTTCGTTCTTATTTTTTGTAAGTCTAGAGTAACGAATGTATGCCTCCGAAAAAATTCCTTTTTTTTAAAAAAACTAAATTGATTTTTTTACTTCTTTTTTAAAACAACTCATTTTTTTATTTATTTTTTTCAAAAAAATTGAGTTTTTTTATTTTATTTTAAAAAAAATTGTTTTTTATTTTTTTAACGATAAAAATGAACTTTTAACAATAAAAAACGCATTTTTAAAATTTTTTTTCGAATAAAATAAAAAATTGACATTTTTCAGAAATAAAAAAATCAAGTTTTTTTTAGAAGAGATAAAATTGTATTTTTCAAAATTGAGTCCAGAAGCATATTTTCAGCGTTCTGGACCTACAAAAATAAGAACGAACGTTAATTAACATTTGTTAAATAAATAGATAAAGAAAATTTTTTCTGAAAGATATACCTTCAGAATGAAAGACTGGATCTTGTCTTTCAGCTTTCTGGACCTATAGAAAAAAGAACAAATGAACATTAGTCAACATTTCATTTAAAAAAGAAAAGAAAGATAAAAAAAATTTCGAAGTAACCTTTGAAATTACCTTCGATCTACACAAGTCCAATGATCACCCCGGGTAGTACATCCAGGGTAAAACTAGGAATTCAGAGTAACTACCCGGGTTTTTGATCAGTACGGCGCTTTTTTTTTTTAGGCTAATAACGCATTTTTATTGTAATTTTACTTAGTCGGATTACATTACAAATATAAAATACCTAGAAGAAACCTCACCTAAAGTAAAGAAACCTCTATAATTAACCGCAATCTATCCTAAAATAATCTAACTAATTCTATTCATAAAAGGCGTTCACCTGAAAAAAGTAAAATATAATATCCTCTGAATAAATTCTATTACATATACTCAAACTGAAAAAGAAAATAAAATTATTAAAAAATCCCTAGTCTAAACACACTATTGAGCATATATTATACTCCAACAAAAATTCTCCACTTGTTGGACGGTACAATATCACGCGCTCACGTGAAATAAGCCAGGATTGCTAAAAAGAAAAACCAAAATAAATTGTTAGTACTCAAATAACTTTATAATCTATTCCGGTTTGTTGCGAGCGTTAATTTCGTTTATAAGACCAATTATTGTTTAATTGGAATTTTTTCCTCCCCCTGTGAGTGTTGAAGTTACCACGCTTTCGTTCAGGTTTCACTTCTGATTCTTTTTGAAGATTCTCTGAACATGCCGCGTTAATTTCATTGTGTTGTTCAACCACTGTAGCAGGAAGCGATTTTGAAGAGGATGAGTTTTCTCCTCCCTTTGAAGGATCCTCATCTAATTCTTTTTTAATTCTTTGCACCCTATCCACTTTCATTGCAGTTGTTCTGGTCGTCTCTCTTATTACTTCCACAACCTCGTCTGCCCCTAAAGTACGCTTTTGGTCCAAATTCGGTTTTTGGGATAAAACTTTCAGCCTCAGCATTCAGAACCCCCTTCCGAAATTGATTAATGGTTGTCACAACTCCAGTCGCCGTAGGCATTTTATCTGTTGTTGTCACTTTTTCATCAACCTCAGCTGAGGTACCTTCAGCTTTATCACGTCCTTCTACTTTCTTCCCCTTATCTACACTATTTATTTGCGTCCTTTTCCAAATCTTCCGGATTGGTGGAAATCAAGTTGTATTCAGACTTCATCCTATGCCTTTTTTTGGATCTTCATCTAAAATTTTCCAACCGTATTCTACATTTACCGATACCTTCCTAACCATTTCTACATCTCTATCCTTTTGAAAGATCACCCAGAAATATCGCTCGCCCTTTATCATCATTTCTTTTCCGAACCAAGTTGAAACCAGCTTGCCTTCTTTTTTCAAGTGTTCACGAATTTGATCAGTACGGCGCTTCATAATAATAAAGTCCAAATTGAACGTAGGTTCAGTTCCTTGGGATGAGCAGAAGACTCGGGACATGATGTCATCATCAAGCGTAAAAGTACTGTATTTAGTCCTTCAGTAATTCGTTACACTTCCGTCGGACCAATAACCAAATCAATTATTGTATGTAAATATCCAAAATAGAACAATAGGGCAAAGTTCAGCTATAAATATTTTATTTACTTAAAATATTAAGATGCACTTAATATTCCACGCTTTAAAATTTTAACGGTTCAGCTTTTTTGAAAGAGAATTGATTTATATTGCAATTATTTTATAAATTTATCGAGTTTTATTGAGTTTTTAAAGTTGATTTACGACTAAAAAAAATTATAAATAACAGCAGTTATCATACTATAATCCATGATAATTGTACCAAGATGAATTGTTTAAGAAAAGAGAATATTCATATGATGCACTTTTCAATTAAAAGCAAAAGTCATTATAATTCAGTCAACCCTTTATATATTTTTACAAACAAATGTATTTGAATAAATTATTACATTTAAAACCGATTACATATAAAAATTGACAAAACTTTAATATAATATTAATAAAGATTATTAATATTATTGTGCTTTTGAACCAACATCAATTAAAATATTTTGACTTACAAAGTCCAAGATAAATTAATCTTAGTAAGTGTAAGATGAAAACCTTAAAATTGATTTATTTCATATTCTGTAAGAATTTAATTGTTAATCAGTAATTAAGAGAGAAATTTATATTTATAATATAAATAAGATATTAAAAATATATTATCCATATTAGATAGTGCTTAAAAAAAATCAGAAACTGAGATTCATTCGGTTATAGATGAAAATTTTTTTATTAAATTGTTCTCATAAATCATAATACGTAGATATGTAATTAGTATTTCTAAATTTTATACCGCAAATGAAACTTGGTGTCTTTTATTTAATTGAGTAATTCAGTAATACAATTGAATTACAGTATCTATACGTTTATACCTTTAATCACTCCTTCAATTTTATATTTACTGAACAGTTTCATATATGAATCATTTTCATGATAAAAATAATACTCATCGAATTGAATGGTAATTGCAGGTCGTCCTTTCCATCTTTCAAAAAATGCTTCTAAAGTTTCTAAAGAAAACCTAATGCTATAAGGAATTTCTAATTTTCTTAGATTTATTAATGCTTCTTCAATTAACACATTTGACAAATAATTCCCAAACTCAATCTCTTTCCCTTCTCCATTATATGATGTGTGTTTAAAATACAATGATCGCAAACTTTGACATTTTTTAAGTAATTTTTCAAATTCAATAAAGTGATTGTCCGATAATGGAAACACAGGAATTGTTAAATGTTCAATTAAAAAACAATTTTCACATATTGTACGAATAAAATTAAGAGAGTCATCACTAAAATTATCATAATTCCAGTGAAAATCTTTGATCCATAATTCTTTAAGAAAATAGCTATTTTTTATTATGTAATTAACTTGGTAAATATATATATAATCTATATCTACGATCTCAAGGTCACGATAAGCCACCATTTCCAATTTTTCATTAAAATCATCATTATTTATTACAAATAAAGGAGAATCAATTTCTAATATTTTTAATTCATGAAATTCTAGGAGTGCATATTGTAGAATTGTATAATCACAATCATTGTAACTATTGGAATAACCATCAAACTGAATGCTTATTTCAAAATGATTAAGAGTATTTGCATGCTTCTTTAATACATCAAAAATTTCTTTATAAGGATCTTCCAATTGTTCCCAATCAAAATAATCATAATCATCTATAAAATCATCTACCCACCCAAAATATTTTAAATTTTTTTGAAATTCGATTAACATAGTAGTTCCATGATTAGCTTTTAAGTTTTTATTAATAATAATGATTCTTTGTATTTGTTGACAGATATGTGCTAATCTGTAAAAGTACCTAGAATCAATCAACGTGTCACATATTAATTCACAAAGTGATTCAAGACGTGCCTTTGCTTCTGGAAGATATACTATCTCATAGGTACCACATATATTTAAATACTTTATTTCTGGACATTTCTTTATCAATAAACTGTAAATTTCCTCTTGTAAAAGAAATCGATTATATTCTGATGATGTTCCAATGGAAATTATATCATCTATAATTTCTATATTGATACTCCTACAGAAAGACAAATAATCAAATGCAAGTGATTGATCTGAAATTTGAATTCCTTTCTTTTTTAAGAATTCTTTAATATCATTGGAAAGATAAGTAGTAAGAATAGAATATAACGAATTTTTTTCATGATAACTAATAGAAAAACACCAAGGATTCCTCCATAAAATTGGAATCACAGTTTCACACCAAATTCTATTAACCATTAGGCATGAAAAGAGAAATAATGGATTATCTTGTAATTCCTCAAATATCAGGAAAAGAATATCTTTATTAAGTTTGGACATCTTTCTTCGAAAAAAATAGAAAAATAATAGGGGGGAAAAAATAAACGAATTGATGTACATATTTATATAAAATTCCGGTGTACGACCTGTACTACCATAATGGTGATCGGCATGTTTACCGGAATCGGTAAGACGAAAACTAGTATGAGATATACTGTATATACCACAGTTTATCTTTGTTTATTTATATATGTATTAACATTTGATTTTAATTTTATGCATAACTGCTTTTTTATTTTTTTAAAAAAAATGAACTTCGTAGATATTTATTTTCTTTATTTATGAAATTTTTTACTATAGTTATAAAATACATATACCACTATATACCACTGTGAAATAATAAATTACCTTCATATTTAAGTCTTCATCATATATAATATCCTCTTTGTTATATCACTTGATTTTATTAAGAAAAACTATTTATTTTAATTATATTTTAACACGAGACGCGTAAGAATAAAAAAATTTTTTTTATATTTTTTTTTATATCTGTGGATGATTATCGTACTGAGGTATAATTACTAGCGTCACACATTGGTCCTTACAAATCATGTATTATTTGGATGATGGTAGAGATGCAAATTTAATATTTGGATTTCATGAAATACACGTGAAATTTTATGTAATACACCACAAATACGTTAACCTCACACCCACTGGTATTCGTATTACTCACCGGAATATACAACCACTGTTACACAGGTTAAAAATATTATAATGTAGTTAGCCGAAATATTCAGCCGCATTCCTAATTGCCGATCGTCCGGACCCGGTTCAATAGCCGAAATATCATGGAATTTCACGACGGATCTACGTCTGAGCCGGGTGGCAATCAGGAATGCGGCTGAATATTTCGGCTTACACCATAATGTTAAAAATTGGTAATGTAGATCACAAAATTCGGTCGATATTAAATGTTAAAAGGTTCAAAAGCAGTATAAAAGCAAATAAGATCTATAGAAACTATTTTTATTTTCAGAATCAAATCTAAAATTTGTATTGTTCCATTTTTAAATTTACTAATTGATGTTCTTTCCATAATTGTCGAATAATTAACAAATAAAATAATCGCGTTATTAGATAAAATTATCTTAATTAATATTTACAAAAAATAATGCTTTAATAATTTAGTGTTTGGAATCGTCGGATAATTTAATCGATTATCCGACGGATGTAACGATTATCGGATATATAATTTTAGACTCGGATCGGATACTCGAAATCACATGATAATTGGATATTCGCCGATATTCGAACGGATAAAATCTCAAACGTATGTATATGATCATTATCCGATCAATAATCGAACCGGAGTCGGATTTATCCGATTTATAATCGAATCGGAATCGGATTCATCCGATGAATCCGTTTATCCGACGATTCCAAACACTACTTTAATAATATTTCCTTGAAAAAACAAACATGCACAATTTATGACAATGAGACGAAACTTTGCTTTCTTTAATAAAAGATTAAAGAATTGATTTCTCCAAAATACGGTAAGAATTATTGCTAATAAATCAAATATAACGTTAAGACTATAGAAAATTTGTTTTACCAGAGATACAAATTATAATATCAGAAAATTAGGCTTGATTTAATTTTAAAAATAGATCTCTCATATTAATTAAATAAACGAATACAATTTCTCATAATTATCAGGTGAATTTCCTAGAAATATTTTTGTTATAAGTTTAGAGTCAATAAATTCATTTGGTGTTCTTACATTATGATAAATATTTAAAAATATATTGGTGGTTTAAAGTAATAAATAAAATTATTGCTCTTTTTTTAAAAAATAATGTTATATTTTTATTTTTATAATGTAGACAGAAACAGGAAAGTACAAACGACGGCAGCTACAAGTATTACAATTTACAAATACGAGTCTAAACTAAACCCCATCAACCTCCCACGAGAAGTCGCCCTGCCTAATATTTAAACCAAAATTTAGGCTGTGCCAATTCCTACCCTACCTTCAAGGGAACCAAGGGAATAAAAAAATCCCGTTGAACACAATTATTCATAGCCCTCCGTATTTATCTTTCATTAAAAAAATGCCGTCTGTAAATAATGTCATAGGCGGAATGGTACATGTAAAGAAAAAACTATTGTATAGTCCTATAAAGGATGGGTTATTCATGGAGAGGAGACGGTAGATATGAAAACACCCGGCGTGTTAGGTTGTATGGTAGTGTTGTGCAATGTCGAACGTTTTGATTTATGCTTTGATTCATCATCGCTCGCGTCCGGAGTACGACGGATGAAAGTGATTTTGCGTTTCAGAAGATGTTCAGCTTGAGAGTTCAAAATGTATTCGTATCTAGATTGGTTTTGTGAATAAAAAGGTAAATGCATTATTGATGGAATGTTAGTGCTGCGGTGGTCCTGTGACGTCACCGTCGAAGAAGTACAGAGTACTTGGAAGGTATAGACTGCATAGCATCCATGCTTGCGTCATTATCATCCAGCCACCCGTATTTCTTATGAGCTGCTGCGTATTTCTTGTTGGAGTATTTTAGTTGATTTAGGACTTTTTTTCATTTGTTTGAATTGCAGGTAGTGCTTGTTTTTCGCGTGACGAAGTACTTCAGCGCGACGTTCGCGTTGTTCTTTTTCTTGTTCCTCCCCTTTGGCATATCGTTCTTCATAACGTACTCTTCGGAGTAATTCTTGATCTTTTTTATGTTAAATTTTTTCGGGCGTGGGAACTTTCGTGTTCCAATTGACGTTTACGTTCTTCTTTCTTGCGACGATATCTAAGTTGATTTCGGCGCTTATTTTTCTTTCGTTTCTTTAAAATGACTTGTTCCGGTGAAAGGGGTGGGTGTAAATCTTTGAAGATTGCGTAGTTTCGGAAAAAGAGTCAGTGTTGTCATGTTTTATAAGATGGAATCTGGAAACACGATTCCATCTGGTCATTTGTGCTTTAGAACGGATTGTGTCAAATTTTAAGTTTTTATTTACTTTGTAGAACGTCGAACATTGTTTGGCGTCCGGTCTTTAAACTGTTCTGTGTTTGGGAATTATCGAAACGTTTGATCGTGACCGTAAATTCTAAACTTAAACGGTCACTGCGTATATTTTGGGTTGGTTCAACCGTTTCATAAGTAAATTATAGTGCTGATTGATGGTCCGTATGACCGTATGTCGTATGTTTTATATATCTTTATGATGTTTATTACATTCCGAGAATATACACATGCCGCAGCTATGTTTGTGTTCACAAATCCTAGATAAATGGCGTTAACTTTTGTACGAGAATCTAATATATGTATTGGTCCTCCGGTCATGTTTTCCGGGGTTATTGACTAGTCTTTGTCTGATAGCTATGATCTTGTCTAATAATAATTTGCGTAAGCGTGGAAAATATTTTTTACTACGCTTTTAGGAAATTGGTGGTTAAAGGAAAAAATGTAAGTGATTATTTTTTTATAGCAATCCTTAAATCCTTTTGTAAATTATTCCTAAACCCATTAAGTTAAACCTAATAATTCCTATATTTTTAAGAGATTTTTTAAATTTGGACTTTTAGTTTCAACATGAAAAAGAGGTTTCAGGCGGCATCTCTACACAATATAAAAGATCGAAGTCATTAAATGAAATTTTAATTTGATATTTGTTTTTCTGATAATTCAACATTATATCGTAAATACTTATTACTTTTTATTTACTTTTGATTAAATAACTTGTAATATATATACCAATATGCTACAAAAAATTCACAGAGTTAATATCAAACATTGTCTCACAATTACACATACAAAAGAAAATAGCCAATTATACAGTATACAGTATAGAGAATTAGAATGCTGGCAACCTGTCATCGGAATATTCGTTAAGTTTTTTGGACGTAAATCTTGATGAGGCATTATCTTCCTTTTACTTTCTGACCTTGTAATTAATTTTTTTCAATTGTGGATTTTCAATACTATTATGTTGACGATGTGTTTATTTATTAGATACTTAATAAAGTTCTACATTTTTAATGATTAAACTGTTAATAAAATTCAATTATTGTATAATAATAAAATATACATCCGTAACTATATGTAAATAATACGGAAACGTATTATATTAAAAATAAAATATTTAAGAATAAAAATACGACTTGGATAAAATCAACAACCGTAATATTAACATGTTTTCTAATTTTAAATTGACATGTTCGGTATAGTGTGAATTTTTTAGTTGTGTCACAAATAGAGGAAAAATGTCAGGATTCCACGTATAGATATTATTATACAGCATGTACTTGCTACCGAGTTAAAGGAGTATTAAGCAGCAAAAGTTATGCTTTGGGAAGATAAACCAAAAAAACGTGAATTTATTACTAGTTTTTTTTTCAACAATATATTGTTCATAATTTATAGTTAAAACATTGAGAATAATATTATCCATATTAGATAGAAGTGTTCGTGCTTTAAAAAAAAACCAGAAATTGAAATATATTCGGTTATAAATGAATATCTTTTATTGAATTGCTCTCAAATTCCCTCATAAATCATAATATATAGATATATAATTAGTGTTTCTATATTTATATCACGTATGAAATTTGTAGTCTATTATTTAAAACGAATAATTCAGTATAGTAATTAAATTATCTACACATCCATAATTTTAATTACTCCTTCAAGTTTATATTTATCGATCAATTTCATATATGAATCATTTTTTCGATAAAAATAATACTCATCGACATATATAGAAACTGCAGGTCGTCCTTTCCATTTTTCAAAAAATGCCTCTAAAGCTTTTAAAGAAAATCTAATATCACAAGAAATTCCAATTTCTCTTAAATTTATCGATGCTTCTTTAACTAACACATTTAACAAAAAATCTCCAAATTCTAACTCTTTCGCTTCTTCATAATATGCTTCTTTAAAATATAATGATTGCAAATTTTGACATTTTTTAAGTAATTTTTCAAATTCAATAACATGTTTCTCCAATAATGGAAACACAGGAATTGTTAAATATTCAATTAATAAACAATTTTCACTAATTGTATGTATAAAATTAAAAGTGTCATCAACTATATTATCATTCCAATGAAAATCATTGATCCATAATTCTTTAATACAAAAGCTATTTTTTATTATGCAAGTAGCTTGGTAAATATCTATAAAATCTATCCTTAGAATCTCAAGGTCACGATAAGTCATCATCTCCAATTTTCCATTAAAATCATCATTACTTAAAAATAAAGGAGAATTAATATCTAATATTTTTAAATTATGAAGTTTTAGGAGTGTATGTTGTATGAACGAATAATCATAATTATTATAATTGTAACTATTGTCATAATCAAATAGAAGGCTTATTTCAAAGTGATTAAGAGTATTTGCATGTTCTTTTAATACGTTAAAAATTTCTGTATAAGGATCTTCCAATATTTCCCAATAGTAAAAGCCATCCTCTTCTTTAATATGATCTATCCATTTAAAATATTTTAAATTTTTTTGTAATTCGATTAACTTAGTGGTTCCATGATTAACTTTTAAGTTTTTGTTAATAATGATTATTTTTTGTATTTGTTGACAGATATTTGCTAATTTGTAAAAGTATCTAGGGTCGATCAATGTGTCACATGTTAATTCATAAAGTGATTCGAGACGGACCTTTGCTTCTGGAAGATATAATATCTCATGGGTACCACATATATTCAAATACTTTATTTCTGGGCATTTCTTTATCAAGAAACTGTAAATTTCTTCTTGTAAAATAAATTGATTATAATCTGATGATGATCCAATAGAAATTATTTTATCTATAACTTTTGTATCAATACTCCTACAGAAAGATAAATAATCAAATGTAAGTAATTGGTCTGAAGTTAGAATTTCTTTTTTTGTTAAGAATACTTTAATATCATTGGATAAATAAGAAGTAAGAATGGAATATAAAGAATTTTTTTTATGATAATTAACAATATAACACCAAGGATTCCTCCATAAAATTGGAATCACGATTTCACACCAAATTCTATTAACCATTAGGCATGAAAAGAGGAATTTTGAATTATCTTGAACTTCCTCAAATATCAAGAAAAGAATATCTTTATTAAGTTTGGACATTTTTCCTTAAAAAAAAAAAAAAAAAAAAAAAAAAAAAAGGGGAAAAAAAAAAAAAAAAAAAAAAAAAAAAATTTAAAAATAAATATTTATATAAATAAATTAAAAATAGATTCAATCATTATTTCTAACGTGTTAACTAATTTTAACAAGAAATTAATTTATTGTTATCAAAATAAGAAATTTATTTTAATGATTATTTCTTCTCTACCGAAAGCGAGATTTTTAAAATATTCGTTACACTACAGCCACAATTATTATTTGTTTACTTTTTTTAAAAAAAAGCATTATTAAATGAATGCCATCACATGTTCGCGCTATTACTTCTTTTAGTTTAGTCATCGTCAAAATATTGATTTTATGTAATATGTTTCGCTTTCGCGTATCAGTCCAATGGGCTGGCCCGTGAACTTTACTCTTTATATTAAACAAACCGCTTATGTAATACAAAATTTTCGGAGTTTTACATTTCTTTTTAAAATTTATTTATGAGAAAATCAACATAATTGAATTATGATTATATTCCTATCTATAATATAGATATAACAAAACGTAATTTAATCTATCTAAACTGTTGATGTTTTAGCATTAATGCATAACTCACTATGTATACACAGTGAAATTCGATATAATGGAACTATCCGTTCCATTAATAAAATTTGTCAAAAATCCATTATATCGAGAAATCCACAATTATTATTATAAATTTATAAACGCATTATATTTTTTTTCCATCATTGGTAAATATATTTTATATTAGAGGCCTGCAGACTGCAGTTAGCCATATTTTGAAACCCGGCCTGACTCAGAATTAAATATGAATATACCGTTATATCGAGGGTAAATTAATTATAGATTATGATAATCCGTTCCAGACCTCAATTCCGATATATCAAGACTTTACTTATGTTCCGTTATATCAAGGTTCCGGTATATCGAATTTCACTGTGTATTTAGCTAAAATATATACTAATAGTTCAGATGTCAATTTAAAAATACACATAACTCAATGTATTAGAGATTCTACGACAGTAGACTAGGAGGGTAGATTAGGTTGGTTACAGTACGATTTTCCGAATATACCTTTTCCCGAAGCCAATATTCCGAATCCCATTATCCCGAATTGCGCTTCCCGAATTCCAGCAATGTACTATCATCATCATTTATAAAATAAATTTTTATCATCAAATTATTATACATTCATATAAAGGTAATAGCGAAATCAAATAGTTTATTTTTAAAAAATATAATACACGAGTTTATATTATAAGATGATTGAAGATTCTTAATTAATAATTCAATATGAATCGGATGACATAAAAAAATTTTTATTTATTAGTTTTAAATTAAAATACTTGTACATGTTCAGGATACACATTTAAGGAGTGGAGCTAATGTTAAAAATTTTAAAAAATTTGATAAAACTCTATTAAAATTGAATGATTTTGCAAGATTCCGTTAATCTTAATTTGTGAATTATTTCATATTTTTCATTAAAGCAAATTGAAAATTAGTAACTGGTTTTTATTAAATTTCTTTTAAAGATTAGTCAACTTTTTTGTCATTTTAATTTCGGGAAATTGGAATTCGGGATAATGGCATTCGGGATATTAGCATTCGGGAAAAGGTATATTCGGGAAATTGGGATTCGGGAAATCGTCCAACAAGAGGTTAGGATAGGCTGCCATTACAGGATTTTCTTTCTTAATGTGAATGGTTATACAGTAGATGGTCTGGACTTTAGGCTTGTATGTGGGCTGTGTGGGCTGAGAATGGCTTGTTAAAATGGATAAGTATATCTTGATAATAATGACAATTAAGTATTAAAGCTCAATTAATTGTAAAGGACGAAATGAATTTTTTTTAATAGGCTAAAAACGCATATAACATAACGGTAAGTTATGATGCCTAATAGCAGTCATTAATATTACGTGATAATAGTTATTCGATAATATAATAAATTTTAGCATAACAGATAAAGAATATTAGTTTAATATTTTTTTGGATTCATATATGGAAACTACTCGTTAAAGAAATGTTAAGCTCATTCAGCAACTCCGCATACATTTGTTGTATAAAAAAAGCATTAACACTCATTATTTTGATTGCTCGCTTACCTTTTTTATATAAGGAGTAGTAAACTGATAATTAATGTATTAAAATGAACGTACATGGGCTGGTACGAAATCCCGAAACTCATAATCCCGAAAATCCCGAACCGGGCAGCATTATGCTTACTTTACAGCAAAATTCGAATTATAGTGGACACTTGAAAAATTTGATTGTCGGGATTGTCAGATACATAACACGTGGCATATATACCGTATAGCGCTGCATACAGTATCCCCCTCAAATAGTATCCCCCTTAAATAGTACCAGGGTACTATTCAACTACACTCCCCTGCCAAAAGTATTGGACCACCCTAAAAATTAATAAAAAATCAGATTTTTAATAATAAAGTTACAATTATTTAAATTATTTAAAAGTATAAAAGTATAAAACACTATTTAAAAGTATTTTTCATGTAATTAATAATAAATTTTACAAATATAGATAATTTTCAAAATGGAAAAATTTTTAACTTTTTAACCAGTGCAGTTACAGTTAACTAAATATTAAAAACTGATTCTTTGACTAAAAAATAACTTATATTCCAAAAATCAGAAAGATTGGATTGATAGTTATTGAGAAATTTAACTTTGAAAATCATAAATTTTGTAATAAATTAAATAAATTATCAATTTTGGCTGAATTTTGAGGATTTTCAACAGCAGATTTCTTAACAACTACCAATTCAATCTTTCTAATTTTTGGAATATAAGCTATTTTTTAGTCAAAAAATTGATTTTTGATATTTAATTAGCTGTAACTGCTTTAGTTAAAAAGTTGATAATTTTATCATTTTGAAAATTAACTATATCTGCAAAATTTACTATTAATTGCATAAAAAAACACTTTTATATAGTGTTATACATTTTTAAACTTTAAAATAATTGTAACTTTTATTATTAAAAATCAGATTTTTTATTTATTTTTAGGGTGGTCCAATACTTTTGGCAGGGGAGTGTACAAATTTCGATATTTTTGATTAGTACCTGGGGCTAATTCTGGTCAAAATTTGATATTTGGCCAAGATTATTCCTCGTATAGTACCCCCCCTCCTCACATAGTACCCCCGGGTACTATTCAATCTAGGCTGGCTTTTTTGAATAGTACCGGGGGTACTATATGCAGCGCTATACGGTATATATGAATATAGTAAATAGCGTAGTATAAAGTATAATAAAGTATAATTTTATATTATTATATATAGTATATACAATTATACTCTGTTATATGCTATCATATATATATACGTGTTATATATCTTTTCTATTAACCCGACTACCTGAATACCCGACAAATCCCAACAATCAAATTTTTCAAGTGTCCACTATATTTTGAATTTTGCTGTAATACTGGCCAATTTTTCTGGATTTCGTCCTATTCCGAATATTTATTAAAAATTTTTTTTTTCTTCACGCACGCAAAAAAAGTAACGTGTCATGTGATCCATTGACATATCTTCATAATTTCCAAATTTACAGAACAAAAAGTTAAATTATGGAGATATAAAATATATAAAATATATAAAATAACTACAATATTTAATATTAATGTTATTTTATAATATATTAAAAACAGAATAAAATTTATTATTTATATTGTTTTACATGTGTATCATTCATTAAGAATACTAATGAATAATAAAAATAATAAAATATTAATTTTAATAATTTAAATAATTTAATTAAAATATTAACTAGTTAAAATAGAGTGTTAGCAGGGACGGATATGATATTTAGGCAGTTGGATTATTCAGATCTTTTGGATTCCCTTCGGATCTTTTGGCAATTGGGTATGATTCGGCAGTTGGATTATTCAGGTCTTTTGGATTCCTTTCGGATCTTTCAGCAATTGGATATGATTTGGCAGTTAGATTATTCGGATCTTTTGGATTCCTTTCGGATCTTTCGGCAATTGGGTATGATTCGGCAGTTGGATTATTTGGATCTTTTGGATTACCTTCAGATCTTTCGGCAATTGGGTATGATTCAGCAGTTAGGTTATTCAGGTCTTTTGGATTCTCTTCGGATCTTTTGGCAATTGGGTATGATGCAATTGGATATGATTCAGCAATTGGATATCCAAGTTGTGGTAAAGCATTTACTATGGAGAGGGCGGCTAATAAAAGAATTCCAGAAAACTTCATGATGATTGTAATAAAAAATTGGTTTTTCTAACTTTATAAATATATATAATTTATGTATTAATGATTTGTTACCCCAGAGCAAGCAAAATCAGACTTTTTATAAGAAAAGAGAGTTTGACTTATCTTAATTATTTCCTTTTTACTTAGTCATTCTTAATTTTTTTCCTTATTGCTGTTTTCTAAAAAATGTACAGTCAACGCTCGTTATAGTGAAGCTCGTTATAGTAAATTTGGCTTATAGTGA